>JAQIXT010000289.1:0-45478 GCA_034700445.1 Stenotaenia linearis
GGGTGCCGATCTGTGGCTACCCTGATATTGTGTGAGAATAGCCTGGGGGTTATTCCTACACAATTGTGTGAGAATAGCCTCGGCCTTCTTTTTTTATTCTAATTAATTTTTTCATATAGAGGGGCAAAGGCAAATATGCAAAAAGCCCAACAAAAGAGAATCTACTGCAAAATGCATTCGAAAATTCATCGGAACCAGATGAAAAAATGCAACTTGAATGCAAAGATTCTGGTAAGAATAGCAAAATTTATTACAGACGCTTATCTAATATATTTTTTTAATAGAACACAGCGATGGAGCTGACATCGAAGACAATACGGAGAGCGAAAGTTTGTCGCTTAACGATAACGGTCTAATTGAGTCAATCATTGCATCGCCTACCAATGCAATATCGGACGAAATTTGCTCACGTTTAAACGGCGTAGATATAAATGCAGGTGAAACTAATTCGGACAATAGTGAGGCTGAAGCTTCGGAAGAAATCTTCAACTCTCGCATGATATCCGAACGAAACCGTCTCAGGCAAGAATGGTTGGCAAAATCGCTAGTCAGTTTGTCTACACGCTACCAACCAGCTTCACACGAGTGTTCCGTTCTTTCCTGCTTGAATCAATTTACCGCGCCTGAGTTACTTACAGGAAATAATAAATTTGGATGTGAAAATTGCACCAAAATCCGAAACGATAAGTTAGCAACCAAGTCGGAAGCGACGGAAAAGATAGAAAAGAAAGCAAACTTAGTATACAGCAATGCAAGTAAACAACTCTTGATTTTGAGTCCGCCTGCTGTGATGACGTTACACCTAAAACGGTTTCAACAGGTATAACAGCTGGTTGTATAATATTTGAATTTTGTTTCATGATTATTCCTGTAATTACAGGTCGGACACACGCTAAGGAAAGTTAACCGGCACGTTGAATTTCCTCTAATTCTAGATTTGGCTCCTTTCTGCAGCTCAATTTCTGTGGTAAG
This sequence comes from Stenotaenia linearis, assembly GCA_034700445.1. Classification (NCBI taxonomy): domain Eukaryota; kingdom Metazoa; phylum Arthropoda; class Chilopoda; order Geophilomorpha; family Geophilidae; genus Stenotaenia; species Stenotaenia linearis. The sequence continues at coordinate 973 of JAQIXT010000289.1, forward strand.
TAGTGAATTTAGTTGGAGTTGATCGTGTTTTTAAATGAAAAAAACATTTCCAGGGTCTACCGAACATGGAAAAGAACCAATCATCCGTTCTATACTCGTTATTCGGTGTTGTAGAGCACATTGGGCGATTAGCGAGTGGTCATTACACGGCGTTCGTCAAAAGCAGAACTATAGATCGAGTTCCGACCAAGTTTCTCAATTTGAAAGCTGCGAATCAGTTTGAATTGAATAAACTAATCGATGAGATTGTTTCTCAGTCGGAGATCAAAATGCATTCCAAATTGCAAGCGAGCGGCGATGGGAGTGGTACTTCGACAGACCCCGACGAATTAATGAAGTCTAGATGCGGTAAATGGTTTTACATTAGCGATAGTTCGGTTGCGGAAGTGTCCGAAGCTTCCGTGTTGAAAAGTCAAGCGTATATTTTATTTTACGAACGAATATTATAAACAATGGTGTTTTTTTGGTACATCACTTTTATTGTTGTTGGGAAAAAGATTTTCGAGTGCGGTGATGAAATTATTTTTATTAAAAGGCACTATTCAATCATGATTGTCGTATTTTATTGCGTTTTTTTTTTAAAATTAAAAAGTGTTTTCTCGAAGAAATGGAAATTTGAAATGACCAGGTTTTAGTTTATTCAAAATTTGAGATTCCTTTCATTTTTTTTTCTTTTTGGTTTTACAGTTTCTTCTATTTTTTTATTTATATTTTTAAAATTACATGTCAGTAAATGTTAATATGAAAAAAATAACCCAAAGTTAAAAATATTACCCAGTTGAAACCAGGGAAATTTTTCCTTTATTTTAACTTGCCATTTTTTTATATTTTTATTTGTAGTTTAAAAAAGAAAATTTACACAATTATTTACAACGACAGGGAGAAAACGGAACGTTTTTGACTTTCCTTGTATTTATGAAATTTTTTGAGCAATTTGAAATCCTCCATGTTTGAATTTTTTCCGTCGAGATTTTAAAAATTAGGAATAAATAAATTCAGACATTGATTTTAATGGCAAGATTTAATTAAAGAAAAGAAAAAAGAAACGATTCCTGTGTAATTTAGTAAATTGAAGACTGGGACTTCAATTGACCAAACGAAATGTAGATACAAAACTGTACTACACTTATGTAATAATATTTGCATTTTCAAATAATTGAAATTTTTATTTCTGAATTAGTTTTAAACCTTAATTTCGTTCAAGAATTCCAATTCCACAAAATCAATGATCAAATTTTTTAAAGATCTACGTACAAAGATTAATTTAAAGAATTTCCTAACTTGACTCAGGACTAGTGATCAGACTGTTAGCAAAAAATATACTGAATAATTTTTTTAATAAAAAAGGAAAAAGTCAAGTACTTCATTAATAAGCTACCAAAAGCAGCCAAAAAATGTAAACAAATTAATAAAGAAAAGAAAATTCAGTCTGCTTATTTTTGACGAAAAGAAACGAGAAAGTTCTTCCATTTTGACGAATTCCGAGTTAAGGCAAATATGTCACAAGCAAAAGTTACCTATTTGTATTATTAATATATTTTCATTTTGTAATTTTTGTTTGTGGGGCGAAAGGTTTGAATTCAGAATTGGAAGCCTCCCATTGGAACGTTGGCATCCCCTGAATTGAACTGATATTGTTGTGCATTCTCGTCAACCTGGGGGGCAACGTTCACGTCCTCTTCTTCAGACCCGAAATAGTGTTCGATTATGTCAAACGCTTTTTGATAAATATCCATGTTTTCATGGCTTTGCAAAAATTCAATCTTGTCCAACCCTGTTTTCACAAAACCATCAGAATTCGCATTAAACAATTAAAAACTCTACTTACCATAACATTCTTCAATCATTATGGTATACGGGTTGTTACCCCCGTGATTTTTCGCATCTTGGTCGCCTAAACGCAAGATGTTTTCAAGTCCATTCAACGCTACTTGAATGATTTTTGAATCCATGACGGTTAGCAAATCGCACAAGGGCGAAATACAGCCTTGGTCTACTAGAAACCTTTAAAATGCACGACAAAATTCAATCAAAACCGAAAAAAAATCCTATTTCGTCAAACAAACCTAATCTGTTCGGCTGTTCCTCCAGAAGTCGCATTGGTTATCGCCCACGCAGCTTCTTTTCTAGTTTTGAATTCCGCTTTCCCAAGAATCTCGATCAAAACGGGAAATATATTTGCATCTATGACAGCCTACGAAAAAAATCAAGTATTATAGTATTTTAATTTAATTTTTTTTAAAAAGAGAAAACTTCGCACTTGGATTTGAGCACGGTTTCCTGCCGTGATATTGGAGATGGTCCAGCAAGCTTCCTTGCGAATTGTCTCTTTAGGACTACTCAGCAAATGATGTAAACATGGCAGTGCCGAGCAGTTCAGAATAACTTGTGTTTGGATATCGTCACCGGTGACAATGTTGCCGACGGCCCTCAACGCAGCCGAGACAACACTCTGCGAACTGTGCCTGCAACCACATTTGTAATTGTTTCTCTTATAATATTTTTCTTTTTAGTATAGTCTTCTTACATTAACAATTCCACAAGCCTTCTGCAAACCCCAGCATCAATAACAGCCTGGATTTTATCGTTCGTGCCGTCAGATAAATACGATAACGCCCAACATGCGTCGGTTAAGACGTCAGGGTCACTATGGAACAAAAGACGTGAGAGCACCGGGAGACACGGAGATACTTTAGTAAATTCTGGAGGAGGCGTTTTGCCTCGACACAAATTCGACAATGCCCATACTGCATTCCTGATCATGGATAGCCGCGACGATTTACCCACCAACCTATGTAAACAAACATTTTTTTTTTTAAATTTGTTTTTCCCTTTCAAAACTGTTTCCTTACTGTAAAAGAGGTACTAAAATTTCATGATCCAAAACTAAATCTCGATAATCGGGACTGTCGCCAGCAATATTACCTAATGCCCATATAGCCTGGAAATTAACATTTTGTTTTAACGTTCCATTCGCATTCTATCACATTTTTCATCCCTACCTGTTCTTGTACATCTTCAAATTCAGAGCCAAGTAATTTGATAAAAATAGGCACAGCTCCTGCATCTATCACTATTCTCGTTTGCAGCGAAGTGCCCGACGCTATGTTTGTCAATGTCCACGCAGCTTCGAACTAAACAAATATTTAAAAAATTTTAAAAAATGTAACTAAACACGAAATCGTAACGAACAAACCTGTAGAGTACAATTGTCCTCCTTTTGCAAGAGTTCGACAAACCGAGGTACAATACCCGTTTGAACAACTTCGTCTATGGGAGGGTTTGGCTCTGCCAAAATAATTCACATTTAAAGATAGAATTCGATATTTAATGCGATATCATTGACCAACCTCTAGACAGCAGTCGTCGGAACTTTTGCGTGGCATTTAGCTGTTGTTCTATATCAGCACTATAAAGTGCTTCCACCATATCTGGCGTAATTCCACCCTGATCGATAAATAATAAATTACTCATTATCCGTTTGAAAATATTTGGCGAAACGAACCTGTGACATGTATTGATTAAAGTCTTCCTGCATTGTAGTTGATATTTCATCGTCTTGGTCATGATCGTAAGGTAGATTCACGTTTCTTCTTTTTGATAACTGGAATTGGGGAAAAACGAAATTGCACAACATTTTCCATACGTATTTCGAAAATGAGGAAAAAAAATGACAGAACCTGCTGTTCTCGTTTTTGTTTTCGAAGTTGAACACCTTCTTCTTCCCTTCGACGTCTCAATTCCTGCGCATCGAGTGCGGAATTTTTGTATCTGTATTTGTGTGTGTTGCCGGAGTTTGTAGACATCTGAAAAAATTGAAGGTTCATTGCAACGCACGTCACATCGGGTTTTTAAATCGCTGTAAACATTCATTTTCACGTGTTCGTTTCTCACGTTACGGTTGCATAAGTAAACCGCTACATTGTAGCGAAAGTAAAATTTAAGAGAACCACCGTGATCTGACCCTATTGCATTAAACAATCCGCCAAAAAATGTAGGATGACTTAATCCAATTTCGCAATTGAACCAAATCCGAACTTGTTAGGCCTAAATTCGGTTCGCACCGAGTCCTTCTTATTCTATTTACAATACAACGTAGCTTTCAATTCATCTGAATAAATTAGTGAATTGACGCAACTTTGCCATTTGAATAGAGAATTTTCTGCGATATACTGTCACATACCTTGGATTAAATTTTTACAGTAATTGGACGCAGTTTCGGCATAAAGACCATACAAAGCGTGCACTAGGTTAGCATCCAAGCCCACTTAGATTAATTAGAAGATGCCGACGTAGAGAACAGATGCAAATTAAACTCTTTTCTTCAAATGTACTTAGAGTCGTACAAAAATTATGCTTCCTGTAACAATTGCACTAAAAAATAAATCGCAAATAGAACAATTGTTATGAAAAGTTAAGCATTGTGGGTATTTGAATTACCGTGTATCGGTACAGGCCTTCTTATCTAGAACTTGTAGTCGAATTTAAACAGCCTATTTGCCCTTCTAATTAATAACCCTTTTCGTAGACCTAGACCTAAAACTCGTTCACTATCAATATTTCTCAGTATTGTGAATTTTACCAGACGAATAACACTAATCTATCGAACTTTTTTTAACTTGCAAAATTTATCGGTCACAATTTTGAATCAATAAGGAAAGGCATTTAACATTCTGCGGTATTTTAAAATGGCGGCGCCCCTAACGAATACATCGCATGGCAGTTGCTCGATTAACTGCGATGATTTCTTAGAATTTCAGGTAATGGAACAACTTTTCTTACCTTTCAATTTAAAACCCAGTCAGTATTCTTTTGAAGTTAAAAAAGCGCTTGCCTAGAATAAAGGAATATTTTTCAATTTTTTTAAAGCATGAGGAACCACGGATAGTAAACACTACCCGTGGTAGAACACACGTGACAAGACAATCAAAACTTTATAATGGAAAAAAAAATGATTTATTCTAGGAGGCATTGAAAAAAATGCGTAGAATCGACGACAAGATCATTTACGCGTTGAACACAACAATTCCGACGGATTCTTTTTGTAATCAAGTAAATACATCGGACGAATGCAAGCGCCTTTACGAGCAGGTTCAAATACATTTTTTTCACGTTTTATCATTTTTATTTAACGTGTTCGATTTTTAGCTACTCTACTCCTACTCACAACGGGAAGCTGTCATTAAAAAATGCATCGCTCATGTCTCGGATCGCGTTTTACAAATCAAAAACGACAGAGCAAAAGATGCCGATAATCCCAAACTGCTCAAAGATCTCAGAAAAGAACAAACTAATGTAATACTTAAGGTTTGTGGATCACTTACCAGAAATTAACGCGTTCAATTTCAGCTACGACTAATGCAGTCCGAAGTGAACGTCGAAGAAGTCATCAAAGATAGAACTTTAAAAGTATGTTCCATTTTGCGTGTGAAATTTTGTATTTTAAGATTTTTGTCTTTAGATATTTTATGAAAAATGCAGAGCAGCTTACAAACCACCAGATCTCCAACTTTGACGAATACTTAGAAGAAATGTTAACAAATTTAGTTCAAAGTAATAAACTACAATAAATTTTACTGGAAAACTAGGATACAGTTTTTTGAAATTAGAAAAAAAAGTAAAAGTAAATTGACTACTTGTTTTCTACGAATTAGAATATATTTACAAATTATTTCAAAATTTGTTTATTTTTCTTTCTTTCTGAAATTTAAAAAACGTAACTATTTTTTTTTCTTCTTTTACATCATTCTGTTGCTTCTCTTCAATTACTTTTCGCTTTCTTTGTGTGACTTATGCCACTCGATATTAGTTTTGGCTAAACTCTCTCCGCGAGCTTTAGCGCTTCTTCCGCTTCGAATCATCGCGTACGAGCCTATGAGCGTTAAAAACATCATTAAGGTTGTACCGTAGATTCGGATCAAGTTGCGAGTTCGTTCCATCTGATCGTAACTAGAAAGAAAGAAAAAACATTTAAAAAATTTAAACAAAAAAAAAAAAAAAAAAAAAAAAAAAAAAAACTCACGTCACATATTTCGGCACTTCTTCCACGCTCTTGTATTTCTTCACCCAGACGAAATAACGTCTCTCCATATTGGTTGGCTTATACTTGGCCGCCTTCAAGACATCTAGAATTCCATTTAAAAAGAGTTAATGACTCATCCACGTCTTTAAATTAACTTATACAAACTTTACTTGGTTTAGTCTTATCTAAGCCTAAGTTAGCATTTGACAAATACAGAAAAAAATTTATTGTTTGCTTTAATACACCTTCTTTAAAGGGCATCGCAATGTCATTTTGCACATAACGGCATTAAATGCGTATTTTACTTGACACTTACTTGCATCATCGACCTTCTCTGGCTGATTTGACTCGCCTGACATTAACCTTATCCAAGGTCTAGCAGTCATTGCCCATCTCGAAGGGCGCAATGGCATGGAAAAATATCTAAGAGCCATTTTACGTTGTAGAATTCGTCGGTTTTCAACGCAACCAAATGATAGCAACTGATCTACGAGGGCTGGACCGATGAATCCGTCGAAGAGTTAAACGTCAGTAAGCCGATCCTAATGGACGTTCTGAGAAAGAACGGGGAATTTCGACGGAAACGATTGTTGCGTACGATAATAAACTACGCGCAAAACCCGCAGTTTGTTTGTGCGCGCTATCTGCTCGGGTTAAGATCTCGTTTGATCCCAAGCTACGGAGCGCAATAATGGACAGAGATATTTAAAATTTGTTCTTTTGCAAGAGTTCGTTGAAGGGAGAAAGGGACTGGAAGAGATTGTGGAATATAATTGACCGGTGATTAAGTGACCATGACCATGGTTTACCGGAAGTGGAACCATGGGTAATGCTTTTCTATGAGGAAGGCATTGTGTTTGGTTATTTGGTTTGGATTTGAGCCATTGCAGGTTAATTATGATTTAGAAGAGTCTGAAAATCGTTTTGTTTGATAAAATAAAGAAGAAATGAAAGTAATAATTAGTTGGTATATGTTCGTGACGACGATTTTCACTTTTTTATGTACAGTATTACGTCACAGGCAAAGAGACGGACAGCGCTGTCAAACGGTGCGCCTGTGAAACTGGAAATGGCGTCTCAATCTCGATTGAAGGTAAAAAATTTTCCCCCTTTGTTCGACGTAAGGATTGCTTAAATTGTTATTAATAGAAGGTGCAAAGTGCTGCGACCTCGATTTGTAGGATTAAATTGGAATCAGGTTGTTCTCTTAAAGATATATCTTTGGGAAAGAGAAGGTTCTTAGAACGAGGTCGGAAATTAGTGAGAAGTTGCAGGAAGTTGTAGAAAGGCGTTAGAAGTTTGGGAACTAGTTCGGAAGTTGTGGGAAAGAGTTCTAGACTCGGGGAACTGGTCCAGAACTTGGTGAAGGAGAAAAAAATAGGAATGGGTGTTCCAGAACTTGAAAAAAATAGTTTTAATTTTTAAAAAAAAAATTAATCAAAATAATTAAAATCCAAAAAAAAAAAAAAAAAATTTGTTGGAAGTAAAGACAGTAAGTCTTCTTGCAAGTAATTAGCAACAATTTTATCAATTTGTTTGACAATCACAAGAATTTAACTTTTGCAAGATAAATTATTTCCTGTCATTGGACGATAACCATAAATAGAAACGTATTGCCCCATTGTTTAATGAACCTAATCTTTATTGGTTATTGTAGTTAATAGTAAGAATTTTCTCAACGCAAGTCTGAGTAATTTCAATCTCATCGTGTTTACGTGTCTAGAAATACCAAAATCAAGAAGTTTATTTCAAACTCCGAAAAAAATGAGTTCAAAACGCACGGAGTAAATCACCCTAGCTTAAAAAGTGCTTGAAATACCACAAACATAAGTCACCGCACTCCATTTCAACTCACTAACTTGTAAATCACATTTTATTCTACACAGAGAAGAGAAAATGTGATTTGATAAATGCGGCCGTTCCCTATAGGATTCCGTAATGAAGGGTTTCGATTTTTTATTTTGAAACTGAAACGACTTTTCTCTAGTTTATGAAGATCCGAGTTCACATTTATGACGTAAAATATTATCTGTGTGTAATCTGTTGTAAAATAACAGGTATGTAACGCTTAATACTTTTAGGAACGATATACGAGTTTTCAGTTTCGACCACTTGAGGTATTGTGTTGGGTGAATTACAGCGCTGCATGAGTGTGGTGTATGAAATCAGATTAGGCTTAAAATACGTGCCGTGTCTGTGCTCATGAGAAAGGTAAAAAGCTCAAGTTTGAATGGAAAAGCGATAAGATAAATGTAATTTTTTCAAGCATGTGAACTTAACAGCGAGACTTGATTTGATTTACTAACCGAGCGAGAGCAAAGATATCGATACGATGGCGGAGAAGCCACCAGAAACGATGCACTGTTGCGAGATATGCGGGCAAGAAGGACTGCGGGACGAGGAGATGAGAACTCACATGTTACTGATGCACATCGAAGGAGCGATATCGTGCCCGTTCTGTGATCTGAGTGAAATTTCAGCAGACGAAATGTTTTTGCACGTCAATAGCGTGCACTTAGATTACCTGACGCCGGACGAGGAATACAAGCCGGTGTGCACCGACCACAATCCGCAAATCACGATCGACGGCGCGTGTGCGTCGCCCAGTCGATACAACGCAAATTACAATCACAATTTCAATGCCAACTCTCTCCTGGATTCGCCCCAACGATCTCAACTTTCACTGAACCTAAAGTCGTGGAAGAACCCGGGGTCCGCGTCCAATCACGACGGAGGCCGGCAAAGAACTCACATCAAAACACCCACACCAAACGACGGGGTCATAACACACTGTCCGATCTGCGGACACTGTGAACGGTCGCCCACGAAGCTGCAGGAACACGTTAACAGACAGCATTTCGATCTCACCAGTCCCTCGTTCCCAGACATTTCCCCCTTAGACGGAGAAAGTTATTTCAATTGCCCTTTATGCATGAGACATTTCGAATCTAGTCCCGACTTGGAGCTGCACGTAAATATGGAACATAGAGACATTTTGAGTCCCACACAATCGGCCCAGGTAACTCCAGCCGATGAGAATTGTAATGAAAGTTGTCCAGTGTGTAGTCAAAACGGCTTCAAAAGTGCTCTCGAAATGGCTCATCATATCGAGGAACATTTTGAAAAGAGGCCACAACCGGCATTGCTCGAGGGAGCAAGTAGTGAGTTGTTTGATAGGAAAACTTTTATTAACAAAATTAATTTTTCTTTGTTTTTTTTGTTGAGAATTTTGTTTGGATTATGTAATTCGCGTACTCGGTGTTGATTTGTTTTGTTTGTTGATGTAGGCTCGAAGGCCGACAGTTTGCTTGCTCAGGAAATTGAAAAGAAGGAAAAAGAGGCTCGAAAATTGCGCGAACAACGCGATTTTGAGATGTTGCGTGCTCAATATGGTATGGATAATCATGGTAACTTCCGAGAACAAAGTCTAACCAATATGCAACGTGCTGTCTACGCTGGAGAAATGTCTGTGGCCGATTACTACAACCGACAAGTCGAGTTGCGAGCTGCGGAAAAGAACGGCGTTGACGATGGATATTCTTGCAGTAAAGGTTTATAGAAAAGAATATATCAAATCGTAATTTTTGTTATCGCAAAATCCATTTTCCAGGTTTGGTTCCTAAAATTCGTGCCGTCAGTGTAAGCAGCAACAATATTACTCGGACTTGGATGTGTACCACGGTGGACCATTACGGTTCTACATACGGTGATAAAGGATGGGGTTGTGGATATAGGAACATTCAAATGCTGCTCTCGTCGTTAATGCACCACACCGGCTATAACGAGAAACTGTTCAACGGGAAAAATACGATGCCTTCTATTTCAAAACTTCAGGAACTGATCGAAGCTGCGTGGAGAAAGGGTTTCGATCCGCAGGGGTGCGAGCAATTGGGTGGAAAGTTGTTCAACACGAGGAAATGGATCGGTGCCACTGAGGTTGTAACGTTTTTAAATTCTTTTCGCGTCAGGTGAGCTAAAAGTTTAGAAGTAAGAAAATTGTGATTTAAGTTTTGATGATTTAGGGGTCAACTAGTTGATTTTCACCGGCCGACCACTGACGATGGAACACATCCTGAATTATTCCATTGGATTTTAGAGTATTTTCAAAAACAAGATGACTTTAAACCACCTATATACCTCCAACATCAGGGTAAGGTTTGATTTAATCACTTTTTATATTATAATTATAATTAATTTTCCGAATTTGCTCGCAGGCCACAGTCGGACTGTAATAGGTTGCGAACAACTCAAAGATAATTCGATTCGACTATTAATTTTCGATCCTAGTCATAACAAAATACAAATGGAGCAGTTTAGTAACACGGCGACTGCTTCAAATGCAATGCGCTTAATAAGAAGGCCGCTAGCAGCCATGAAGGCTCGTCAATATCAAATTGTTGCTGTTAATGGCATCATCGAAACGGAACAAGAATATCAGGTACGTTACTAGAAAATTAAACGATTTTGTGACTTAAACTCGATATTTTTTTCCAATTTTTCACAGCAAAGTAAACTGCTACGTTCGATTCTTATTCCAGAAGATTGTTAATAAGCCTCGATCTTAGAGGACCGATGGGTTTAGTTTACATTTCGTTTGAGTATTCTAAAATGCCAAATTTTGTTTTTTTTTAATATTTCGCCCAGCGAAAAAAAAGTGGTTGTTACAATACAAATTGAACGATTTCTCTTTGTTTTATACTTGTTATTGAGATACCATTTGTTTGATTTTTGAGGTGCATTTGATTTAATCAGGTATAAAATTATTATTTTTTTAACTTTTAATTGTAAATCATGTTTTCAATACTAAAGAGTTTGATTAGAAGCAAAAATTGGCACAACTTTTAGAATCTTGTTGCAGGCACCTGTTAAAAGATTTAAGGCAGTTGATAGAAACTATAGAGAGAAATATTTTGAAATTGCACAAAAATTATACGATTTGAAGGAGAATTTTGCATTTGAAAGAGTCTCTGAAGGCTTGAAATGGAAATTTTTGGCATTTATTCGAAACTATTTTTTAAATAAAAATAGTGAAATAGTAGGAAATTATTAAAAATCCAATTGCATTTCATTAAATTGTAAAATGCTAAGAAAACTGCCCCGCTGGTTAGCTAGACAACTAATTTCTTATTAACTACTTATCAATCCTTTAGTTACTTAATTCTTACCATTTGCCTGACAATTGATTCAAGATCTAAAATCAAGTTAAGAGGACAAGAAAATCGTTTGATAAAATATGATGTGACTGCAACGCATTCACAAATTCCCTTTACGCTGCTATAATTTATTTATATTTAATTACTTTTAACTTATTCGTATGAGAAATAGAAAAATGGACGAATTCACGTCTCAAGTAAATTGATAGTGCCTCTGCATTTTCAGTTTTGTTGGCAAAAAAAAAAAGAAAAAATTTCAATTTGTTAGATAAATCATTTGCTAAAAGCATTTTTTTCTTTTATATACGGCTGTGATACAATTTAATGTGTAATTATGAAGAGAATTTGTACGTGGGCATTCAGATTTTTTCCTTGCTCAATACCAAAGCCAATAGTTTGATTGTAAAAGAAATTTACAAACTCATTCAATCATTCCAATCAGGGAGTTTTAAAGCGCTTATTTTGTTATTACTTTTTCATTTTGCATTTTTTAAAACATTTACTACCAACTTTGATTCAATTAAAAAAGCTAAACTTGCAAACATTCGAGCAAAAAATATGGTATTGATTTAATAAGCACTGCCATAGCAATAAGAGTGAAATTGAATTTCATTTTATTTATTTACATTATGAGGTGTTCTGATGTAAGAAATGTTTTTGCATTTTTTCGATCTATTTGTGACTATGTGTTTCAACTTCTTCCAGTGCTTCGAACCCAATTTAAAAGCACAATTTTTTTCAAAGAAAAAAAAAGATTGTTTGTTTACATAAATTTTCACAGTCACAACCACTTTGAAAACAAATGTATTTATTGTAAGCAAGTTTATCAGAATAGAATATTACTGAAGATGACAGTTGATCTATAAAAATGGAACGAAAACTTGACAAAGAATTAAAAATTAGTTTGCATTTTGTAATAAAAACCATAAATACTCGCTTAAAGCTATTTGATTATGTAAAAACCTAAAATCAACCTCAGCAGAGTTCTCTACAGTTAATTTACAAACATGAAAACAAAAAAATGAACAAAAACAACAAAAAATTCATGGAATGGTAAAGTCGAAATTTTTAGACACGAATTGTGCGTTGACTAAAACTTGTTTGACATATCTTGCACTGCCGGACATCAAAACACTTCACAAACTTCCCGCACGTTTTTAATTCGTTGAAGCATTTTCGCGATCGCCTCTTTTCCAAGAGGCATCGTCGAATACCACACGGGACTGTCTGGAACGCACGAACGTTCCGGGTTGAGGTAAAACACGTCGCTTCGGTTTCTGATGCTTTCAGGACTACAAGTAAGAAATTTTTAAAAATAAATTTACATTTAAAAACACTTTTACAGTTATTTACCATTTAGATAGATAAAATTCGTAAAGTTTAACAGGACAGCGCAAAGGATTATCCAAATTTTCGACCTGTTCTAAACTCGATTGATCGTCTTTGCGTTTTCGTCCTACCTCGCCTATAAAAACAAAAATGAATCAGTTAAGTGGTTAATTTATTATCTTTTTAACTAACCCTTGTTGTGTGAAGGCGGGCAGTATCGCAGAAACACATTCCGGCCTGGGGTAGACTGATTAGCTGCTCTGGCCGGTGATAGAGATCCGGATTTTTTCCATTGTTTCAGGACATGAGAAAACGACAATCGCATGTGATCTTCCACAGTACGTAACAGGAAAAACTTGGCATTAAAGTACATGAGAGTGTTAAGTAGAACGTGTGGTGAATGAGCGCCCAACTGTTTCGCTTCCCACAACATTTCTTCCTCGATTCTACTCGCGATAACACCTGGAACATAAAATAAAAATAATTTCCACGCCAAATTTGATCGAAAAATATATTACCATCAAGACCTCCTATTGCATCACCCTTTTGTAAAACTTCGTTCAGACATTCAGTGAATTTTTCGTAATAAGCGTCGGTAAAGATGTTATCGATTCGCCCATTTTCAAATAGGTATTGCTGAATGCCTAAATACAAACGAAAAAAATCAGTAAATAAATCACGAAAAGCAAAGTCAAATTTGACCAACTTGCTCAATCTCGACTTAAAATCGAACAAATTTTTGTACCTAAACACAGGTAGAAAATGCTATCTGAAGCATACTCCTCACGGTTCGGTTTTCTAACTTCTTTGACAAAAAGACACAGTGAATAGTTGAGTTCGTCGGCGGTCAGTTGGAGCAGATCAGTTTTAAACAGTTTGAGTTTTCGGTTGTTTTGCGAAGCCTTCTCCAATTGAGTGTTCTTTTCGAGGACCCAATGTTTCCAAGCGTTAACGCCGTACGTGTACTGGAAAGTTTGCATCGGACAAGAAGACAATTCAGATCAATAACCACCTCTGGTGATCTTTTTATTCGGATTTATGAAGTTAGTAAATCATTCATGCACGGTCAATCGTGCAGCCCAAAACGAATAAATTTCGTTTTATTGTTATATTATTAATATTAATTATTATTTTTTTTACAAGCACTCTTGTTTAATCCACCTTAAGAATAGAATTGGAGTCAGCAGGAGTCACCATTCCTCCGGGGGTCATCTGTAGCGAATTTTCATCCGTCCGGGGCTTTTTTCGACCGCGTCCTCGGTGATTGGAACCGCTTCGCTTCTGCCCACGGTTTCGCGCACGCAGCTCCCTCGGAGTCAACACGTCGCTGTTGTTTTCCTCGATGCTGTTGAACGCTGTGTCTGTGGGATCGACGTTTTTTCGATTAAATTCTTTAAATTTCTCAACCCGTTTACCGTGAGAGGATTGGTGGCCACTGGAACCCAAAGCAGACTCCACGTCCATTGCCGGCTCGTCCATTTCCGTGGCCATTCGTAACGCCATTTGCAGCATGTCGTCGCTAAATGCGTTGGTCGCGTGCATTCCGTCCGAAATTTGGTTTTCCATCCCAAACTGTTCGCTTTGCTCAGCGTCTAAATTCGATTCCGGATTAACTGAATCCTTACCTCGTATTTTTCATTCACTCACCACTGCTGACTTGTCCCTGCTCGCCATTCGAAGTCCCAGCTGGAGTCGAAGTCGACGTGGTACTTCCACTTTTATTAGCACCGCTTTTGTTATTGTTCGCCACCATTTCTGCCATCATGAGTAATTCCGCTTCGAAAGGATTATTTGGTATTTTCTCTTGAATTTCTTTCATCTGCTTACTGATTTCTTCCGCAGTGTTCTTTGAGGTAGGGATGAAAATGGGAACTGGAACCGGAATCGAAAATGGAATGGGAACAGGAACTGGTCTCACGTACATATGCATTGGGACTGGAACGTAAATAGGGACAGGAACCGGGATTATCACAGGTTTGGTTACAACCTTTTCCTCTACAAGCACAAAAAAATAAAAAAATTATTATTGTTATTTTTTTTTTTTAAATATGAGAAAATCAATACCTTCCGGGTCAGTTTGTACGTTTTTATGGCAGGGATGGGGTTTACACGAAACACCTTTGGTTTGCATGAACGGTCTGCACATTAGAGATTTATTCTTCATTTGTTTTGGAGCCGGTGGCTTGATGAGAACTTGTGCAGTCGCCTGCGTAGCTGTCGTGGCGGTCGATGGCGCGACCACCAGTGATTTAGTTGTAGCGTTAGCTGTTGTCGTTGATGTGGCGATCAGAGACGTTCCAGGAGCTTGTCGGTTCGGAACGACAATCACGGGCTGGGATTGCGTCACTGGCGCCAGAGATCGAACGGACGCGATTACCGGGGTGATGTTCGAAGTGGGATTACTAGCGGTCTGCGAGACGGAGAGTGTGGTGACCGTGGATGTGGTCGCAATGGTAGTAGCAACGACTTTTGATTTGACTGGAGCTATGTTGGTGAACGGGCGTTGAAAAGTCATGACACACTGATACGAACAGAAGTTTCGGATCGACGCGTCACTCATCGTCAGGTGATACTGAGCTGGCTGCGAATTACGGCAGTGATCACATCGGACGCTCTTGGCCGAAGTCGCGTTCAAACTCACTCTGAACAGCGACAAACAATTGAGCGAGCAAAATAGTTGTACGTGATTGTTTGAATCGACTCGTTCGATCATATCAAAGTTATATTTCTTCACTTTGCACCAGGTGCACGGCACGATTTTCCGGTGTGATAAAACGAACACGTTCATACACGACTTTGCACAGAATCGTTTGCTCAGTCCTTCAAACTGAATCGTGTATGGCTGAGAAGCGTCCACATGAAAAAACTTGTGACACGAATCGCAAATTGAAGTGCTGATTTTATTCGCGTATCGGAATGCTGCTATGCATGGATCTGAACACAAACAATGCGCCTTTCCTTCGAAATTAACCTGCGATAAAAAAAAAACATTTTAGAAGCAAATATTTCACGATTAAAAACCACCGTACCTGAACTTTGATGGCAACAATCTTATTGCACACTGAACACTTTTGGACATTTGGCTGCAACTTCTTTTTATTCATCACTTCAAACTTATCTACGCACGCTCTGCTACAAAAATCCTAAACAAAAACAATTTATTTCACCAATAAATTCGAGAAAAAAAATTGAAAATTTACCTTCCAAACTCCTTTATCCAGAATGTGAGCGACTGGGCCTTCGGGCCTGGTGGAAATGTCCTTTTGGCAGAAAGTGCAGACCCGAAGCGTCTTCTTAAACTCTTCCAAACAACCGTTGCAGCAAAATTGTTTGATGTCCGATCCAAATCGCACGCAATACTTGCCCAACGAAGTCCTCACGACTGCGCTGCGGCATTTAGCGCAATGACTCCCGAGGAAACTCTGGTACTTTCCCAAGCATTCCTCGTTACAAAACTCCATCGTTTCCCACGTCAGACATTTATTCCGACCTTGAATTGCATTTCCACACTGCGCACAACCCCGTTTCGGTGCGTTCAGCATGTAGTACTTGCGCATGCACTCTTCCGAACACAGCGGTTTGTTTTCGCCAACACCGGATAAAAAGCCCACACCGTTCTTGATTTCCTTCCGACAAATGGAACAAAAATCCTTAGATTGAGTCAAACTTCGCGTTATGGGTCTGTTCTCGGGTGCCAGCACGAGGCTCATTGTTAGTTTCGTTCGATTTTCGTACGCTTTGTAACAACTATCGTCGCAAAGATACTTGATGTTATCGGTCATTTGAACCTTGTACTTGCAACATTTAAGCCGATCGCATTCCATGCATAACCTCTCGACTATTTTTGGTTTCATCACGTATCTCGGTTTCTTCGAGCTTTCCTCCACCTTGTATCCGTCGCCGTTCTCCGTTTTCACGATCGTTTTCAAACTCGATTGAGTCACGACCACCACATCACTTTCGTCAGCCGATTTCGTTTCTTTACTCGTTATTTCGTCCAATATCTTATTCAACGTCGCCGCGATCTCGCAAGACGGTTCCGATTCTTCGTGACTCTCTTCGCTTTTCTCCTTGCTGCTGTCATCCATATCTTGAACGGTCCGCACGTCGCAAATCTCGAAAGGTAAATTGGAATCGTCTCTGACCATCTCGATTAAATTATCACTTTCCTCGTTCTCGTCCTTAATGTGGACGAGCATTTCCTCGGTCGCATCGAGTGTTTTCCCGTCGTCCTCGTCGATTTCCATCAATTTCTCGTTATCGCCGAGCTCTATGGTTTTGTCGCCAGACTTATCACTGATGTCATCTACACCACCATCACCATCTCCATCTCCGTCGTCTTCATCTTGACTATCGATCGACGGAGTGCTTGATTTTGATTCTGGTACGACTTCGTCCAACTTTTCACAGCTCTTCTTCCGCTCGTCGTCGGATCCCTCGTCCATCTCTTCCACCTCGCTCTCGTGTTCTGGTTCGTCGTCCATGTCGTCGGTCGACGTACGCTTTATGCGATCCTCCAGTTTTTTAATCGTAGCCAGCAAACAACTCTTGTTTTTACTCGAGTCGTTCGAATCCTGGCCGTCGTTTTTCAGCTGATCCGTCAAATTGCCACTGCTTTGGCTCTGTTGGCTTTCTTCGAGACATTCAATCGGTCGACTCGAACTTCGTTCTCTCTCCTGATCCTCCTTGTCCGATTCGTTTTCGTCGTTACTTTTAGACTCCATCATAATTGTATTTTCCTCAACGTTTTCACTCGTCTTTGCTTGAATAACCGTTTCTGGATTTATATCTTGATTTTCTTTAACTTTCTTTACCTTTTCTTCATCTTTCGTAACTGTTGCTTCTTCCGTCGTGATTTCATCCGACTCATTTTTCGACTCTCGTGTGTTTTCACTCGATTTTCCCGCTTTTTCAATTTCAGGTTGTTTTTCTTCCGTTTTCGACTCGACATCATTATTTGGTTTATGTGTGGCTGCTTGATCCTTTACTTTTTCAGTATTCGTTGATGAATCTGGTTTCACTGTCTTGCTGCTTTGGGAATTTTGAGATTTCTTTATGTCTGATGATTCTTTTTCGCTTTTCCTTTTGTCGTCAGATCCTTTGATTTTCGTTGATTCAGGTTTTATGGCGTTCGACATGTTTTTAGACCCTTTTTCGTCCAATCTGAGCCGTGTGGGCGCTGAATCGAATCTGACTCGTGTTGGTGCCGAATCAAATCGGAATCTTTGTGTTGTGGTTGGAATCACCTGTCCCTTTTCCTAAAATGTAAAAAAACAAATCATCATTTTGCATTTAATAAGAAAAAATATGGCGACTTCATGTGTATTTTCAACGTACATTTAACTTTGCGAGAATTAAAGCAAAAACACCGTTTCAAAAAAAGCGCCAAAAATCACCTCGATCTTCGAAAAATTCATTTTTCGAACATCATGGCTGAAAATTTCTCCACAATTCGATGGGAAAACAATTGAAATATTTTCCAATCGAAATACGCCTAATCTGTTCTTCTAAATAGCGCCCTCTGCACATTTTGAAATGAATTTCGAACAATTCGATATCCTTACTTTCCATTAAAATCGCAAGGTATTTAAAAATTACATGAAAGCCAACACATCGTAAACGCTATGAAATGAATTCTTACCGCATTTTTATCTGAGGATTTTCCTAATTTTTTTGGTAAGTCGCTCATCTCATCCACACAGCGATCACTGAAAAACGAACTACACGAGCGTCAATGAAATAACTTTGAAATTCAGCTTAGCATTCAATTCTCTTTCAGTCTGAATGCGTTAGCGATCGTTATGAAACTCACAGCTAAAACAGTAATTTTAAAGGGAGGGAAGATAGCGCAACTTACCCAAACCCTACACACGAGCAAACTTCCTGTCTGTATGGCGGGAGGGCGAGGAAGATTACACTAAAGGCACACTTCAGCGTTACGCTCAAAAATTTTTTTTTGAAAATTAATAACGTTTTTTGGTGGGTATTTTTACGGTGTGGAAAAATGGAAGTTAAAATATTGGTTTCTTTGTTTAATTTTATTTTTACTTCGCTAATAAAAAAATTTTATGTAATTCTTTGTTTTGTTGGGTAGAGATAGAACCGTTCAATAGGTAATTTCAAATTAGGTAATTTTATATAATTTTCAAGTTTTTATTGAGTTGAAAATAGTGGAAAAAATTGTGTTGGGTTAGTTGAAATAAATTTACTGATTTTTGGTGACTTCTATCGGGTATTTATTGTTTTATCAGCGGATTTCGTTTTGGGAATGGTTCTATCTGTATAACTAACACTTCCGCGCGTTAGCGCCCCGTGTGTGGAAAATATTAATCTATTTTATTGATGGAATTAGTTTTAAACTAACAATTGTTTGGAATCGTTGTTGAATTCATAAAGATCGAAATGGCTTTGTAAAAAAAAGTTTTGAATCAAAAAATACACAGATTTAATTTAAAACTTAAAGAGAAATAAATATGTTTATCGATTACGTTGGCTATGGTCGCAGCGCCATCACAGCACATAATAAAAAGATATAAAAACCACTAATCAATAACTTACATATATTTTAAAAGATGTAAAATTTTTAATTAATAAAAATAAAAAATAATAATAAAAAAAAATTCACCGAACTCCAGTTTTCAGTCGGGCTTGTTAGAAAAACGTAGGCCGTGTCACGCAAATTAAAAGTCGCCATTTTGGTATTGTATTGTGCCCGTTACAGATTTGGTTGCCGATCTTTTGAAATTATGCCACCGGTAAAGGATGAGCAGAAGTCCCTGATGGGTGACAAAGATACTCCTCCTCGACCACAGGTAGACAAACGACCAATGGACCGTGGTCAAGACGGCCGGCCAAACAAATTTCGACAGAATTTCCCCGGCAATAGAGGACCGATGGGACTGATGAACAATAACCCAAACAACAGAGGAGGCGGCTTCGAGAAGTTCCAAATTCCAGGTCCGACCACTAACCTAACTACAAACACTGAGAAGAAAAAAAACTATACCGGACGGTGTCGATTATTTGTCGGGAATCTGACGCTCGATATCGATGAAGAAGAATTTCGAAGCATGTTCAAACCATTCGGCGAAATTAGCGAGATGTTTCTCAATCGTCAGAAAGGATTTGGATTTGTTAAAATGGTAAGATACTTAATTGATAAAATGTAATTTAGAATTATTTATTATCACTTTAAAATCGCAGGATACAAGACAGAATGCCGAATCTGCAAAAGCAAGTTTGGATGGTCAGATGAGAAAAGGCCGAGTGATTCGAGTACGTTTCGCTACTCATGGTGCAGCTCTGAAAGTCCGAAATTTGGCGCCATGGGTATCGAACGAATTACTCGAACTTGCATTTGGAGTGTTTGGTGAGGTAGAACGAGCGGTTGTCGTCGTTGACGAACGTGGACGACCGACGGGCGAAGGAATCGTTGAATTTTCTCGTAAGCCAGGGGCGCAAATGGCTTTAAAACGATGCTCCGAAGGTTGCTTTTTACTGTGCAGGTATTTTCATTGATTAAATTACTTTTGAGCAACTTTATTACGATTTTTTTCTTTATCTAGTTCGCCACGTCCAGTTATTGTCGAGCCTCTCGAACAAAACGACGAGCATGACGGACTTGCAGAAAAGGCCGTACCAAAAAACAGCCAGTATTTAAAAGAGCGCGAAGTTGGACCACATTTCTGCCCTCCTGGATCATTCGAATACGAATTTTCAAATCGCTGGAAACAGTTATTCCAAGTGGAGAAACAAAAACGCGAAGCATTAGAGAAGGAAATTAAAAACGATTACGAACGTCTTGAAGAACAAATGGAGTATGCTGTTTACGACCAAGAGACGAGCATTTTACGTGAAAGTAGGTTTTTGTATTAAATATTTGTAAATTGTGATTAATTTATCGTTTTCTTTCTCAGAATTGCGTCAACGCGAGATAGATGCAAATAATTTAATGCGAGAACGAGAACTCAGACGACGAGAACAGGAACACCGCGAACACGACATGGGGATGCGAAGACAGGAAGAAATGATGCGTCACGGCGGCCACGCAGGACACGCTGGACACGCTGGACATGCTGGACACGGCAATCCCGAAGAAGGACTGGGAGGCCGTGGCGGCGAAGATATGCGTAGACGCCCGGAAGATAACTTACTTTTGCAGGTGAGATTTTTCTAATTTTACCCTTTTATCGGTCGAATTTTAAACAGAGGGTTAAAATTGATTTCAACTTTTAACCCGCAGGCAAATCATCTAAATGATCTGCTAGCTCAGGTAAGATTGATCAGTTATTAATAATTTGAAAGAAAAATTTTAAAAAATATTTGATACTCAAAATAATTTTTTTTTTAACAGCAAGAAGCTGCTATTCGCCAAATGCAGGGTTCCGGAGGCGGTGGAGGAGGAGGAGGAGGAGGAGGCGGTGGCGGTGGCGGCGGAGGTGCCGGCAACATGGGTGGTAATATGAATAGCAACAACAACAACATGGGAAATCAAGGTTAGAATTGTTTTATTCGAATTTGTTGCTGAAATTAACGGTTGACGTGTTTTTTTTTTTAGGATTTGATGGTCAGGGTCGTAGTGGGCCAATGGGGAATGCACCACCGGTATGTAGTTTAATCAGCAGGTTTTTTTAAATTAATTTAAGTCTTCTCACATTTGATTGCGAGATTTCCGCATTCAACTTTGTTGTTTTACTATTCATTATTGTTACGATTATAGTTAAGCGAAATGTTTAAACGTAATACATCATTTCAAACGTCGAGTTTGTTTTTCATGTGTCATTCGATAGTTAAATGATAATTTTTCATAAGTTGATCAAGGATGATGGAATTGGCAATCGTGATACCAAATTACTGTTACAATTTTACGATCGAAGAAGAATAATAAAGTTTTTTCGTATTAATTTACGCTGTGGCTTTACAAGAATGGAAAAATGTGTTTACGGAATTTTATTTTGTGGATTTGTAACACATTTTTTATCATTTAAAAAATTTACTGGGATTTTATTGAAAATTTCCTCGATTTGTTGATGCAACGAAATTTTTGAAAATAAACCTAACTTTATATTTTATTCTGGTACAGCCACAGCTTTAGATAAAACGTGAAATCAAGTTTTGATACAACATACAAACGTGATAAACATTGATATTTTGACGTATAAGGTGGTACAATTTGTGGAAATAAGTCTTTTTATAAATTCGGTGATTTATTTTACGCAATTTGTGTGCTATGGCAAATCAGCAGTGAGATTTTATGAAATAAGAGTTATTAATGATTTCGTAGGATGCGTAATAACATGTCCACACTTTAAGCAAATGTTCGTAATAAGTTTTTGTAAATAACGTGGTGTGGTGTGATGATACAATGGGGCTCGTTTACATAATATTTAAGCTGCTACATCAAATTTGTCGTGAATTTCATACTGTGTTTTTCAATAGATGCGTGAAGTTTATTTACGTGGGAGTTTTGTGGTATCGGTAACCCAAACCCCATTTTAAAAAATTATCACTTTTTTTTACTCGATGTAACTGTGACGAACGTTTTATGATGAATTACGTGTTTTTAAAAAAGATTTTCGTGATTTCATTACACATTTTGATTGACTGTCGCGTTAAAGGAAGGTATTCGTTGTTTACGGGAATTTTATTCGCTGTTGAAGTCGTGAAGTAATGAACAATCTGACTAACGAAAAAATTGATTTATTTTGCATGACGAGGTATAAAGTGAAGTGGGATGTTAATTACATTACTTTTTGTCGTTTTATCGTAACGTTCTACTTACGTTTTTGAATGGATCGTCTCGGCGATTCCTAGAATGAGGATTTGTGTTTTTAATGCGTAATTTATTACTGATCGTCGTGATTGTGGTACGTTTACATAAAAACATGGTAATCTTGATAAACAAGTGACAAAAAAATCTACACGTGTGTTACCTCGTAAACTTTAGTTCAATTGAGACTTAAAACGCGCGGCATCGTGATTTTTTGACCCGAGAATCGTGTTGGTGATTAAAGATGTAGCATCATAAGGATCTTAAGTGTAATCAAAAAATAGCACACAAATTGGTTGAAATTTCCGGAAATTTTTAAAAAAAATTTCAAATCAATTTTGTCTTATTTCCTCAAATTGTGCTTAAAAGCGAGGGCATCAATTTCGTGACGTATTTTTTTAAAAAATAATATCATAACTTAATATAATAATAATTTTAAAAATGTTTATTTATAATTCTTGTTAAATCTTGGCAATATTGGTCCGTTTTTTTTCTTAGCGCCAGTCCCGTTTCGACCAAATGCCACAAGGTGGCCCAATGGGTCATGGTGGATCGATGAACCGTATGGGGGGGCCAGGAGGGCCGATGGGGCCCATGAACGAAATGCGAGGTGGTGGGGGCGGTGGAGGAATGGGCCGTAGGGATATGATGGATCAACGCCGCGATCACAGAGACGACTATCCGGGCGACATGAAGCGCAGGAGATTTTAAATTTTAAAAAAAATTCAAAAAAAAAATTGTTTTCCATTTTTTAATTTCTCCTCATTTATTTCTGGGTTTTTATTCTCACCCAATCAATCGTTCAACTTTCGTGGCTCATTCGAGCATCGATTTGATGTTCAGATTCAATGTCATATTAGTGATTATTATTGTTTGTTTTACTTCTATTTTTTTAATTTTTAATATTATTATCAAGTGCTGGGATTCTGTTTAGCTTTTTAAAAATGTTGTAGCGAGTACAAAAACGGTAAGAGTCCAGTAGCTTAAAGTTTAATGACTTATGGATGTTTAATTTTCAATTATCAATCGTATCGTATTATCTTTGTGAAGTTGAACCACCTACTTAAGGTAGACAAGTATTTGCATGAATTTTGTAACTCGTTCACTGCTCTTTGCATTAAATAAATGTGTACTAGTGATAAAACAATGTTATGATTGAGTGCTAATGTTTTTTTGCAGCGTTGAAAGTGGGGGATGTTGAGATTTGAAAAGTTTAATGTGATTGCTGATTTAAGGTTTTATTTTATACGAATAACAATGCAAAGTAAATTTTTTGAAAGGTTTTGAATTTCCGATTTTGTCTTTTTTTTTCTCAAGTGGCATTTATATGAATGATTTAAGTGATTCATGGGTGGCCTAGGGAGGTCAGTTAATGGATTTTATGGAGTTTTGGTTATGAGTTGGTAATGGAAATTTTGTTTAAGTGGAAAAAAATGTTTTCGTGTTTTTATGTGAATGCCATCTCAGGTTTTGGGTTTATTTAAGTTTTCAGTGGAAGTTGAAAGCAAATGTTATTGAAAAGCGCTGGAGGTTGCTTGGTGAGGGAGGATTGAGTTTTATGAAAATAGTGATTGAAATTCAGTGTTTGAGTTTTCTATTTTATGAGGAAAAATCTAAAAATACGATAAGAATTTTATTTTTGTGTTTTGAAACGTAAAATGACAGTTTAGTACGTTTTATTGAGTTCTTGAAGACTCGTTTATTTCAAGTTTATTTGATTTTTAACTCGTGAGTTACAAACCGAATTCGTATTATTTTGTGTGAAGGGTTGACGAGTGAGTTTTACATTTACGAGAACCAATGGATCACTACTAGAAAGTTTATGACATAAACCGTAAAATTCAGTAAATCTGTGCTAGCATGTTATAATTAGTTTTTTAGATGGCCATTTCACGAGTAAATGATTTAATACAATACGCCGTGTTGTTAGGAATTACTTGTTTTATTTTGTACGTGTGCTGTTGAGATGTAAGAATTTGAAAAAATAAGTTCTTACAAATTTTTAGAATGTTTTTTTGAAGTAAAACAAGAACTTGGAAGTTGTGGGAACGAGGTTGGAAGTGGTTGAAATGGAAGAAATTCAGAAATTGGAGAAAAGACATCAATGGGAAGTGTTGGAACAAGGTCAGAAGTAGTTAGATCGAGTTAAGAAGTGTTTGGAATCAGGTCAGAAGGCGTAGAAACGAATTTAGAACGTGCTGTACTTGAAGTTGTTTGGAACTAGTTTGGAAATTCCTAGAACTGGTTGGGAAGACATTGGAAATTGTTTGGAGTCTTTGGAATAAGCTTAGAATCATGGGAATGGCTTATTGATAAGAATCTACTCTTCGTGTTTAGTTTACTATTTCCATTTAGAATTTTTGGACAGTTTGTGTTAGTTACTCAAAAGCTCATTTTTGTGTTGGAAGTTCAACTACCTCAGATGAAAGTTGTTGGAACCAGTGAAGAGTTGCAGGGAAGCTTCCAAATTGCCCTTTGTTCTTTTCTATGGCAGATGGCAGGAGGCAGGAGTGAGGGGGTTTCACTTGGGTGTAATCAAGGTCATCTTTGATTTATTGATGATAAATGAAAATTAGTAAATCAGATCAACTTTATAAACCAAATTAAATCACAAATCAAAATCGATTAATTCATTCTGATTTTACTTGGATTTCCTATTGATTGATTTACTCTGCTTTTCTATTGATTCACAACTGATTCATTTTGATTCACTAGGGTTTTCTCTTAACTTTCCATGATTCACTTTAGAAATTTACCATTAATTTGTGTGATTTAAATTATCCTGATTTACCCTTTTTTACTTATCAATTTACTTTAATTTAAAATTGATTTACACCATGTGCCAACCCTGCCTCCTTCATACAAGAACCACTTGGAAGCTGCCCTGTGGTTTCATTAACTTTTAACTTCCCATTGGGTTGTCATTAAGGTAGTTTGGGCTCTCATTCTTAACAAGAATGAGCAATCTTGTATTAATTAGTAGTCCTTGTTATTAATCTAAGCAAAGGCCAGTGAAATTGCATATGGTATGGCTAATCTTTTGAATCTCTATATTAGTTACAATGTATGAATAGAGGGAATGTGACACACTTGACTTTTATCATCTGTTTGCTATCAGAATGAGCAGTTTTGTCTGACAAATAAAGTGGCTTTGTTTAATTTTTGGACAAATATTACCATTATATGTAGGGATATTCAGTATTTTGAGTGAACAAGTATTGATCTTACATTCTAGACATAAGAATGGCAGAATTTATATGATAACTAAGCCTAATTTAATTATATTCTACTGTTGTATCAAGAAGTGTGATATTCTTTACTTTATTTAGTTGTGAGTGTGATTTAGGGATTTATATTCCAAAATCTCGGTTTGCTGACGTTTACTTTGCATTGTTATGAGTAAATCCTTCACATTAAAGCTTCCTTTACCCAACAAGGACCTCCGAAATGGAAAACTCACACGGAAATTTAACTTTGACTCACTTTTAAGTGTGCAGTAGAATGTGCTGGTAGGTTGGACATCCAACTTGGAATATTTCAGTTTACTGTAAATTTAATTGTCACAAGTAAACTGGAATATACTGATTCCATCCTCTCACTTTACAGGTTTAACTTTTGCATTTCATTATAGCCAAGTGGGATCTTGCAGAATTTCAATTACACCTTGTTTTAACTTGCAAGTTGAAAAATAATTACAAATCGTGCGATATAGAATTTGCGGACTTTGCACACGCTTAATTCAGACAGGATTGCATCAAGACTTGTTAAATTCATCCTAAGAGAAGTTTTGTACTCATGAAAGATTGTTTCCTCTACTGACAACCTAATCATAGTACAGTAGGGCATCGATTATCTGGGTGTGGATAATTGTTGTAATTATAGACACTACTCCAATCAATCTGGATAATCGACGTTCTATTCCGGTTGCAAATGAATGGATTTTTAACTCGACAAACTAAAGAAACATAGAAATTTGAAATATGATTTGTATGAAGCAGTGGTGTTCAATACATTCCACACGTGGCGAATTGACATCAAACTCGTACCATTGAATTTCTAAAATTATAATTTCTTTTTGCCGAGTTCTGTTATGCTCTAGTAGTAGATAAAAGGACACATAATTCGAATTTACATTTTAAATTGAATTATACATGTTATACTTAAATAATAAAAATTAATCAATTAAAAGTGAGTGTGGCAAAAATGTTGTAATTACAAAAAAATTATTGGTCACCACTGGTATAAAGTGATTTAAACATGTTTAATCTCCAAATACTCATGAGAATTTTGAATTCTCAATGAACATTCAGATGTATAGTAACTATATATAACTCCCATCTTAAACAGTAGGCAATCTTTGAATTTATTTACCTAAACTGTAGAGATGAGGACACAAGGATACAAAAACATGTTTAAATCAGTTTTTGCATGTTAAATTGAATTTTCAATCTACTTTGAGCTTTTTTCTTTTGTTTATTGACTGTTATCTACTTAGCTGTTAACATAAATTTGCACTGTGCAATTGCTTTCTTTTCTTATAACTGCATTTCAATTGGCTTCTAATAATTACTGTATTTCATCAACTCTAAGGTGCACCCTTTTGACATTGTGCTACTTCCCAAATTGGGTATTCGTCTTACAATCGATGCATCTTATAATGGATTTGTGTTTTTTTTTTTTTTTTTTTTCATGTCAGTAGTACTGAAAATAACAGTGCATCTTACAATCGATGGCATCTTAGAATTGAAATATGGTTTTCACAGCTAACTCGCAGAAAATTTTGATTTTCCTTTAAAAAATAATTTACAAATAAAATTACAGTTGAATTGATTGCGTTAATTTTGTGAAATTTAATTAAGTTGAAGTGATATATTTTATACAAGTTTTATCATTAACTTGTAACTAATAAATGGCTGCGGCGTGATTTGTCTTGTCGATGCACTTTTAGCAGTTTCAATTCAAAAACATTGAAAACCCTTTACTTTCTGCATTTCCACTCTGAAAAAGTGACATAATCATAACTGAAGCAATCTGATCCATTCTTCAAGTAATCTGGAACTTTGTGGTCGAAAACTTTGGTGATTTATTTGAACTGTGAAATCAAGTATTAAAACATCGGAAATCTTGGTCGAAATTCGGTTACTGGAATTTCAACTTATTTTCTTCATTTCAAGTGCGTTTTCTTACACATTCTCGTAATAGTAAGTTACAGAAAGACGGAAGTGTAAAATGTTGGTATATTATTATTATTGTGTTTGTTTATTCTTTTTGACTGAAGTGCAGGAGTGTCAAGTTGACAGGAACATCCGGTTAAGCTGTTTCAACATTGGAGATGTCCACGAAGAACCAGCTGTGTTTTGGTACACTGAGCGGTAATGTGCTTGTAAGGCATCTTACTAGGAGAGAAGACCATTTTTAATGTAATTCAATGGGCAAAAAATACATAAATAAAACCACAACTTATTTAGCACTGCTTTACAGCTTTCGTTTTGGTGGAACGATTTTGAGAGTAAAGTCGACCATTTTTGTGGGGAAGATTTAGTAAATTTTAAAATTTCAAGAAAAATATCTTTGAATTTTTAATTTTTTTTAATTTTATCTGTATTGAATCTAATCTAGAGATGGTTTTAGGTATTTAATAACTGTGCAGAGACTCCAGGCTCTATAAAATTGTATTTAATGTTTAGTAACCAATTATTAAATAGTAAAATCTAGTAATTGTTGTTCAGCAACATCTAGGGCCTATTATCTCAACAATTTTTCAATTAAAGGTTTAATTTAACTCTAATTTTAATTGGTTGTAAATACAGTGGATGCCGCTTATTGTGATCGTTTTGGGAATAGCCAGAAGGGTAATGGTGGGTTCACACTGAGCCGTAATGTAAGGAAACGTAGCAATATTTTGTTACGTTACGGTGTTTTATTTGAATCGAGCAATGAGAGAATGTGATGAAAAGTGATGTCATCAACATTGAATCAAGATTGATCGTGATTGGTTGGCCGTAGCTTTTTACGTTACGTCACGGCTTACTTCAAAATGAATTTGAAGTAAGGAAAGTTGCCGCATCAGGTCAATTTCAATCCCACAATGCACCATTCCTTAGGTTACGTCTCAGTGTGAACATCTGTGTGAACCCACCATAAGGAGTCAATATGAAACAATGAATGCAGGTTTTTACTGTTGTATTTTAAAATCAACTACTTGTATGTTAAAACTTCAAAACTAGGTGTTTGGGCATTTTAATCTCTAGCTATAAAGAAAAAATCATTTTTGGTCAAATTCAGACTTCTATTCTTTTATACTACTGTACTTTTGATCATTTTGGGATAATTTCTATTCCCTTCAGTTCTTAAATATCAAAAAAGTGGATTTTGTTTTACTGTTTTCATCTTTTGGTTGTCCAGTACATACAATTAGAATTCAATTAGGACCAATTTTAGTGCTAAAAGTTAAACTGAAATGAAAAATATTTATTACAATACAATAAACAATAGTTGTCCAATTGGTACTTAATGAAATTGATACTTTTAACCGCGATCATAATAGCCGGCATCTGTTGTAGCTGAATAGTTTGTTGCAATACAATTCATCTAAACTTTTAAGTCAAGTCTACAGACAAACATTGACGTTGCCATTGTTCTTGACAATGTCAAGAAAGGTTTTTGATACTATTTTGTTGTGGTTACGGGTGAAACAGCAAAACTTAACAATAGATGGTTCATCCAGTTCCTGGAGACAGTTCTGAGAAATGCAAATAGATTTTGCATTAAAAGAATAACATCCTCAATTCTAGGTCCTGAGGCTACCCAACAAAAACTGTAAAAACCTGCTCAAATCCAGACATCAAACACTAAATTACCATCCAAAGTGACTAATGGTAACATAATATTTAATGTGTTCTAGGATCTTTTAAAACTTAATTGCAATACATAACAAATTATTTGAATCAGCAAAAATATTGCATTGTTTGTTTGTTTATTCCCCTCCCATCTTATTTCTTTTCTTAAAAAAGTTTTCTTAGAATGAAATTCTTTAAATCAAATCCGATATTTCAAACCAATGAACTGTGTCAGGAAACCTCGAAAAATAAATAAATATTGACGCTCATTTCCTGTAAATTGAACTTTTAATCTATAATGATGAAATATATTTATCAAGGGTCATCTAGATTTACATTTTCAGGGAGTGCACTGAATAACCACTTAGGTTGAATTATCCAAACTGAAACTAAATTCGATAAATCCGCATCTTGGATTATTTTTTTTACAATTTTTTATCTCTTTTTATTACTGAGATATATAGCTTAGGGAGCCACAATATATGACACCACTGTGACCTGTAAAAGGTAGTATTTAGTATTCTAAAATGGTACAAAGTGTGAAATAAAAAGCCTTTGGAGGATAAATTCCAGAATTTTAAGTTTTAAATCTTTTCTATTTAAAAAAAAAAACTTGACTTTTTGCGAGTTTCTAAACTAATTAAACTGTAATTGCGAGTTGATATTGTGGTATATTTTTATTATTTTAATACTTTAATGATGTTTCAGTTAAAAGCTTTAAACTTTGATAAAAGGAAATGAATGTGTCTCAGATGGTAACAGATGATTGCATTTTCTCGGTCACAGCAATTTGGCTCAAGACTATCATTACCAGACATTCGATAAAATTTTGGCATGTGGGATGAGAATTGAAAATTGTTAGAAAAAATATTATCATGCGTTATTATAATTCTAAATTTAGCTTGGTAAGTAGGGAATGGAATTTTAAGGCAAAAAAAAATTGAAATTTGGGGGATAGAAATCAGGTGTTTGGAAAAAAATGATTGCAGAGCCATAAAACTTCAATAAAAATCGATCGAAACAACATACCGTCAAGTAAATGCTTAAAAAAAACATTAAAATTGAATCACTTTCTGGTAAAACCCTAAAAATCCATATCATACTTATGAGTAACACAGGATGAGCAATTTCTTATTCTTTTTTTTCAATAATTTATAAAAAACAGCACCAAACAACTAACGTGCCTACTTCCTACTTGCAAAAAGATAAAAATGATCAATGGTAATCGCATCATTTCCAGACTATAAAAAACAGAATTATCCCTTTGTTTATTACGTATTTACTGAGTAATGATATATAATTTCGAGTTACGTAACAAACCATTGTTTTAATGGATAAGAAATAACTGGAAAAATCTCCCATTACTTTTTAATGATTTTTAAAAAAATCGTGATTTCGTCTCAATTGACCTTTAGGCTCTTTTATTATTATTACAGATTGAACTTCAATGACCCAAGTTGAATTTAAGCGAAACGAGTAAAGCTAATTACTCATTACCGTTCAGTGTAATTAATTTTTTTAGGTGTCGAGGCTACAATTTCACTAAAGAAGTGGATTTAATAATAAAAACAGTGGAGAAAAGTAAGTTAAATCGATAGAGTCCGAGAACCCGAGTCTTGATAAATATTTACAATTTTATTTCAAAAAGAGTTTTATAAATTTTTTGTGTGGACATCAATATATCTACGTATACGTAACAATGCAATTTCTACACGCTATACTCAAACATTGGTTTAGTCGAGTTTCGGATTCGTCATTCGAAAGCCTGACACAGAGAACAGGGTGAAAATTTGACATTCACAAACCAATCGGCATCGTAATCAATATCGTGGTACATAACTTTGACAAACGGTCTCTGCGCCTGAAACCAAACCGGCACTTCGCTCCCGCGTAACTGATTAATCAGATTGAGAACCTGTAAATTTTTACAATTATCCACCAAAAACATGGCCGTGTCCATGTGCAGGCAATCCAGACTGAGATGAGTCAAGTTCAGCATGTTTTTACTGCTGAGTTTGAAGTGCATTTCGTCGTAGTCAACGATGGCTAACGTTTCGGTGCTGGAACACAAAGCCAAACACTTCTCGACCACTGCTTCTCCCGATCCGATTAAAGCCAAATGTTTAACACTCGAATTAACTTGGTTTACTCTGTGCGTGCAGCCTGAGTCGATCACGTCTTGTATAGTTAAGTACTGAAGGCACGGGGTCACATTTAACACTGCGTGGATGCAAACGTCATCCAACAAACACAAACACAGAATGGTCAAACTGTTCATTTGCGGGTGGAAGTTGTAGTAGTAGTTTTGGCAGGGAAACAAACAAGTGGTGGCTTCCATGTAATTCAGTGTCAACTGCAAGTCCTCGATTTTCTCTAACGATTGCAGGAAAAGTAGACATTCGGGTTCGATCGAGACCTCCGTTTCGATGGTCAGCCAGAGTAAATTGGGGAAAATGGACGGGATTTTTTCCAGCAATTTTCTGCATTTCATTTTTTTTTCTGTCTCGTCCGTGACGATGAGCGACAATGTCCTGAACTGATCGAATACTAATTCTTGTTCCGACAGGGATCGAAGAAGCTCAACCGTGTCCATGTGGTTGCTGCAGTCTAGTTTCTCCAGACAGGGCAAGTTGACCAACGCTTTTTCCGCGCCTTTCACCGACACGTTGGTGTTGCAGACACTCAACGAGGACAGTGTTTTCACGACCGATTGTGGTAAGCAAAGATAGGATATGCCTCTATCCGTTACACAGAGTGCGTTCTTTACTTTCAGCTTTTTCAAATGCTGGCAGTGTTTGGAGATTAGATTCAAAGTGCTGTCGTTGCAGCAGTTTCCGTTGGCGGTTAGTTCTTGGAGGTATGGAAATGATTTCATTAGACGTTCCTGTGCTTGAACTGATAACAATTTTTTGCAGGCCGAGCAGTTGTAGATACACTGACGAAGAGTTAATTTTTTAATGCTCTGTTTAAAATGGAAAAATCATCTAGAGATTATTTGTAACCAATTTTACGGAAACAACAGATCTGATCCAGTTCTGATCTTAATCTGATTTTATAAAACATGTTTCGCAAGACACGCAGACTTGCATCTGGATTTATTCAATGGTTGGACAGATCTGGTGTTTCCATAAGGGAATTAAGAGATCTTGGTTGCAATCTAGTTCTGCAAGATCCCTGAAAATTGTATTGTAATATAGCTTAAGATAATCGAAGTTGAAAACTGATTTTGTTAACTTTAATTGTATACAACTTGTTGTGACTGTGTTACTTGTTTTCCTAATTCAAGGCAACTTAGGAGTTTCAAATTCCCATTTAAATGTAAGTAGTCTTGAAAATCAAGAAAGTGATATCCAGTTTCAATTAATACTGCCACTTGAAATAAGTTTGTAAAATCGTATTGTGTGCACAGAACGTGCGATAGCTCCTGTTTCAAACTTGGGGCTAAAAAATTAAGATAAAATTATTTGTAAATGTCGTTTATTTGCAAAATAAAATGTTGTTGATGAGCATTCACGAGTTGTTAACTTACGTAACCTGAGATAATCATTTAGTTGTTTTAAAACGGTTTCCAAGTCGATAGGTTTAACTCGATTCCAAATGGAATTCATCGACAATTTAGAATTTAAAACGTTATGGATCAAAAGCGCTATGACTTTAATGCATATTAAAAAAGGCGAATGGAATCTACATCTGTCCGATACGTTAAGTAAATTGGTTATTTCTGAAAGTAAGTGATTTTCTTTAAACAATTTCAAAGAATGCCGTTTGAATCAACAGACTTAAGCCTAACGTCGGTTCCAACTGTTCAGCTCGAATTTTGAGCACTTCCCATATAAAATCAGCGACCGCTTTGAGACTCAGAGATTTTAAACTGGAAACTCGACACATTGCTAATAATTATTTGTTTCGCATTCAAACCTGGCAGAAAATTTTAACTCCGCGTAACCGAAAAAAATTTTGCTTCCAGTTACATCAATTTCAAAAATACGTTTAATTGTTTAAACTTCACCATCTTCGCGCGACAAACACGCATCACGCGCCGCTCAAATTAAAAAAAAATCACAAACAAACCCAAACCCCCACCACTTCAACCCCGATCAATAATTCCAAAACGAAAAAAAAACTCAAAAAAAATTTTTCCCAACCACGATCAATTTTTATTCACCAACAACAATAAACCCGCTCGCATCCAGTCTCGCAGATACAAAGTTTGTTGTCCTCCCGCCTAGTGACAGTCGCCCAAACTATTAACTTTAGCGGTCTTTTACGCGGGTGAGTCATTCTGCTGACTACATATCGAAGGCGATTAACGACCAACGGTTTTCCAGTCACATCAAAATGACTTCCACTCAATATAGAATCGGCCTGGAATCTGGGGAGCGATCGTCCTCCAAGTAAGCACACGCAGCGAAAAATTTAAACCCCTCACTCGAAACCCCCGGAAAAACCGTTGAAAAATCAGGTTAGGTTTACGAAAATGGCGTCGGTGAATGTTGCTAAGGCGACTCATGGTTTGGCACCGTTTTGAGTTCATAAACCTCTCTCGGTTTAGGAGGAAACAAACAGGTTTGTACGAATCCGTACGAGTTATTTTGCTGGTAATAACAAAAGCTATTGATGTAGTAAAAATTGGAATCGGTCGCGTGGAACGAGTTGATGCATTTCTAACCTTGGGCTTTTCATGTTCCTTGCTTTTTCACGGACACTATTGTGTTAAAAAGGGATATCTTTGACTTTCTTAATTGCGAGCGTAAAATACGAAATTTATAATTACGACGATCATTAATCGTATCTCCTGTGCTCATTATACCCACCCTTCCTGAAAAATAAGAAAATTAAATTTGGCCTTGTTTACAAATTTATATTTTAATTAAAAATTCATTAGATTTCATTCAAATTAATTTTTTGTTTATTTTATTTTTTATCATTACGAGATTCGTTCTTCTGTTATCACCCATCCAGACGCGTAACTCGCAAAGAAAGGGTTAGATGGTAAAATTTGCAAATTCACATCAAAACATTTGTAAAGATGTAATGATAGTACTAATGGGAAAGTGTTTCGAACAATTTAACAAGTTGAACCGTAGCGAATGAAAAAATGTGAAAGAAAAGAGAGGAAAAAAAAAGATAAAGGTAAAATCATCAGACCAAAGCAAACCTATCTTCATAGAGTCTACTCAACATCCATGTAGTAATTTTCTCAAATGACTGAATTAGAAAAAGATTCTTCCTCCAATCGTATACAAGAGGTGGGGTTAACCAATATTTCTACTTGACATGTGCCTGAATAATGTCCAGGGGGAATTTTTTCTTTGTATTTTCTTCATTTTTTTTCTTTCTTAAATTATACACTCCACCCTGAAGTAGAAAATTTAAAGGGACGTGAATTCTGGAAACAGTTTGCTACTTGTTTTTCCAATGGCAACTTACGCTGCTTTTCATCACGTTGAACTTGACCGTGTTGGTCTTGGCAAAAGACGGTAAAAAATACATTATTTCGCATTGTTTGTTATTTTAATAATTTTAATAATTATTAATATATTTTATTAATATTTTATTACATTTACAGTAATTATTCTAACATTTCCTACAACTAATTTATCATTGCTGAAGCATAAACGCTTGCTTTATTAACCAAGCACATAAGAATAACAATTTATTTTTATTGTAATTAAGAATATTTTTTAAATTTTAAACATTTTTTTTTTGAGTAAAAAAATCAACAGTTATTTTCGATTTAATAAACCACAGCATCTAATTATGAAACCGGTTCGGGTGGGCGTAGATGGATAAATAGATGCACTTTTAAATATGTAACATTTATGTACGTTTAATGGCTATTAGATAACGGGTGTTGATAATGAGATAATATCAGGATAGGTGATTTAAAATGAATCGAGGAGGGTTGGTAGGAAATGGTGGAAGATTTATTCCATAAGGTCATGGTTAAGCTCGAGGGGGGGATGGTCGTAGACTCGTAGTCGAAATTGTTCACTCGTACAAGAATTTTAAGTTTGTTAAGGCCATGCCAGGTTGCATCTGTTAATGGCCCGCAGAGAAAGAAGCGAGAAATTTTTTTTTCTTTTTCATTTTTTTCTTAGTTCGGTGTAGTAACCTTACTGGAGGTTGTTTTGAGTTTGATTCGCGGAAGGAAAGGAAGGAATTTGAAATTGAAAGCAAAATGGAAGGCAAATTTCTTACGCCAATGATGGGCATTGACCGATTTCAGAAGCGGGCGGTTAAGTGAGTTAGGGTTAAAAATTGTTTTTGTTTATATTTATGAAAAATAATTAGTTGTTAAAATATTCTGATGGTAAGTTTTGTTTTGCGTTATGCCCCGTGTTTTCAGGGTACTCAAACCCCCCGGTGGTGATTGCCACGACATATTTGGTGGTGATTACGATGACGAGGTGGATCGTATTAAACCACCCGTGCCACATTGTAGGCAAGTTGTATTAATGACGTTTTACATTATATTTCTTCTAATTTTTCAATGAAAATAAATTAACTTTTCTATTTTATCCTTCTCTGTCTGCTTTCCTCTAACAGTTCTGTTTCATCTGGAGAAATGGAACAAAAGTTAGAGAAGTAAGTTGCATGTTACGGTAAATTAACATTTTTGTTTTATTTATTTAATGGTGGCTTTACAGCGCTTCGAGTACTAAAATTCATTTTCTGTCATTGGGCTTGAGTAAGAAATGTTTTTCATAATTTGAATTTTAATTTTCATATTAATGAATTTTAATGAGAGTGAAGAGTTTCGCATGTGGAATTTGATTGTGGCTTTATATTTCGATTTTGTTTGTTTTTTTAAAAAACTGCTTAGCGGTTGAGGTCACTGACGTGACGAAATACAAGTACATGTATTATTTTGCTGGATTTTTATTTTTTTTTATATTTATAATATTGTTTTGGAAATGGAATTTACTAAGTGTTATTTTTGTTGCTAATACAGGATCTTGAAACCACCTGGAGGAGGGTCATCAGATATTTTTGGCACGACTTCGGCCCAAGAGAACTCGGCTAGGGCTGCCGAGTACAAGATCAAAAACGCGGGTAATGACACGTCTTCGCGAATTTTTGGGTTGCTCGAGTCGCAAGAGACTCCGCGAAAGATCAAGAATTATCTCAAGTCCAGTATATTCCAAGAATCTGCTCAACCGCGACGTACTTTAGACCAGCTTGATGAAATTAGAGAATCGAGCGTTTCTTATAAAGCCGAGAGCGAATCGACGAGTAAATCAAGTGTTGATAGTGAAAGTGATAGTGGTGCGTAGAGTAGATTAAGTCGATGCGAATCGTGCGATCGGTATAATTTTTAATTTTTTAATTTTTAGTTGAGATATGGTACTATCGGTTCCACTAATTCGAAATTTGAGTGAATTTTTGGGGTCGATAATGCCGGATCTTTTGTTTGTTTTTATTTTTATTTTATTTCTGCCCGTTTTTTGGGTTTTTGTTTGCTTTAAACAGATGGTGATGGTGATAATGAGATTGAAAATGAAAATGAGAATGAGAATGAGGCTGCTTTGAGTGCAACCAAAAGATCAGGTAATTTAGTTGCCAAAAATGTTAATTTAGTTAAGGCATAAAACTGGATTACAAAAAACGTGGATTTTATTTAATTTAATTAATTCATTTCTCCAGACACATTTCTCATTAATTAATTCCTCCTTGTAATTCTAGGCCTTGGTAATCCAATAACGGGCGAAGGATACAAAGCAGACGACATTGAGACAGAAAAATGCATTCGTCATCCACAAGTTCGAGTTCGTAATCCACCTGGAGGACCCTCTACCAAGTTGTGGTAGAAAGAGCAGAATTTTTTTTTATGGAAGTTAACATTTTCTCTATATCTTGCCAATTTTGCACAACGAGATTCCGATCTCCAGTTCATGCTTCCTGTATTTATACAAATATATATATATATTTGATTTTTTTCGGGGTCAATGTTTTTGTACAGCAGTTTGGAATGTTGGTTAATGAAATTTACTTATTATTTTATACCATTATAAAGAAAGAATGTATTTTGAAGTTGGTTATTTTGAAAAAAAGATAAAAATTTAAAAATTTTACTGGCGAATTGTGCAAAAAGATGAATAAAAATTTGTTGGAAACTGTGATTTTATTATTTTTTTTTAAAAAGGAGATTTTGAATATTATGTAGCGTCGATGTAGCTGGTCTGTGTAATTGACCTTAGTTTTTTTAATGCAATAAAAAGTTGTTACACTTATGTGTGATGGTAGTTTTTTTCGAAATGTAGCGCCATGAAATCGAATTTGTTTTCGAATGTTAGCACTAGGTAGCAGTGAATATTAAAAATGGATGGGGTCTCGCTGTTTGGTGCTCGGGTTCCGAAGTCGGCTCTTGTTTTGTATAAGCATTTGGACGGGTTGGAGAAACAGACATTCCGGAATTTTATTCAAGGTATTTAGTGTCACTTCTTGCATTGTAAATTATGTTTACTTTATCACTGTCTTTTACAGTTATTATTTCGTCAATTGAAGGCAAAGACGTTCCCGATAATGCATTAACTCGTACGGCCGAAGGAAGCAAAACGAAAAATGACTTGGAAATTATTTTCTCCGGCTTGTATTTAATTCTGAAAGCTGCTTTACGACTCCCTCAAAACGCACTAAAACCAGCGGTAAAAAAAATTATAAATGACGTTGATAAGAGATAAATTTAACGTGTTATCGTTGCAGGAGTTACAGGATAGTTTAAAAACGCTAAGGTAAAGTTTTCTATTTTTTAAATTTAATTTTTTATTATATTTCTGGGAAATTTTGTAGAATACCGAATGAATTCGCAGAAGATTTGACGAACGTCATTTTCGGGAAAAAGTAAACGAGAATTCTGGTTTTATAGAAGCGAATTATTAATTTTTATTTATTTATCCAAAAGGCGTGCTGCGCTAGATGATGCTACATTACTTATGCGACCTAGTTTGCTTAAACTAAATCAACTTAAATGGAGAGTCGACGTCGTATTATCAACAAGGCGAGAAAGAAATGAGAGCAATTAGGCTTAGTTGCCAAGTGCTTATGGTTGACTTATTTTCATTTCAGCTCTCTCAGCCGAGTGCTGCAACCTTCAATTTTAATGCAAATGACACTTAGCAACGGCAAAACCATAACATTTGAAGTATCCATGTCCAAGTTTCATTTACTCAGATATAATGTGGCGAATGTGTTGAAGGAAATGGAAGAATTGGGAAAAAGAAATATATTTAAATTACAAGATTAAGAGAAATCAAGAAAT
The DNA here is from genome assembly GCA_034700445.1 of Stenotaenia linearis. Lineage (NCBI taxonomy): Eukaryota > Metazoa > Arthropoda > Chilopoda > Geophilomorpha > Geophilidae > Stenotaenia > Stenotaenia linearis. The sequence continues at coordinate 39,347 of JAQIXT010000289.1, forward strand.
TGTATATCTATGTAACTTATATAATCTTTTATATGAATGATGATTAAATTGAGAGTTTATTGAAAAATTTGTTAAAATTTTGTTAAAATTTTGGTTCTGCTATATTAAACGCGTTTCATATTGCATCCTACATCAGTATTCTCCTCTATTTTTTGTTGTGAAATTATGAATCTTTAAATTTTGTCCTTGCAGTGACCTCTAGTGGAGGTTATTGCACTCAAAACGCAGACCTGAATGCCCGGATGAGAATGGAAGCGGCTTAGTTTTCAGGCTGCACTGCATTCAGTTCGAATTTGAATGACCGCCGCACACTTTGGTTTTATCGCGACTGCTTTACCATGATGCATTTAGCCGAAACGAACACATTCTCAATGAAGGCTGAAAGCAACGGCCATCCAACACACGAAAGACTCATCAGACAGTGGCTTATGGATGGAAAAAACCAACAAGGAATTCAAATTGATAAAGAAGATGAAATTTATCATTGGAGTCCCGTTCACTGGGCCGCGTATTTCGGGAAGGTAAAAAAAAGTCGAATTTTCGAATATCGTTTTCAAAAATTTTCCGAAAAATTTCTATCTTTGAAAAATTCGGACAAATTCTCGACAGCCTTTCGAAAAACAACACAAAATTCGGCCAATGGGGAAACCCCTTTTATGCCAACTCGCGTTTTGATTGGCTGCCGAGAATTTGAAATTTAACGCGCCATTTTTTCCGGGTTTGATTTATTGTCTTCCTACACTTTGATAGATGGATTGCTTGCAAGCAATTACGTTACATAAGCCGATTATGGACCAACCGAGTAGTAATTTTGGACAAACCCCATTACATGTGGCGGCATTTACGGGTCAGGTTTTGTGCATGGAGTGGTTAATCAGTATTGGCGCGGATGTAAACAAACAGGTTTGTTGTTACTTGATACACCGAACTGGATTTGTTTATCGAAATTTCTCATTTCCAGGACGTTCTCTTAGAAACGCCTTTGCACAAGGCCGCTCGCACAGGAAACACCGAGTGTTTGGACGTTTTAATCAAAAACGGTGCTGAATTACGGTAAATATTTTTCTGATAGTGAAATTTGCTTTGATATTAAAATTTCTGTTTTGCAGAATTCCTAACCAAGAAGGTTTGACGCCGGAGATTATTTGTTATCTTTGCGGACACATGCAATGTTATGATTATTTAACTCACGTTGGACCTGTCAATTTGAGTAACGGTAATTAAAAAATTTTTTAAAAAAATTTTTCGGTAATAAAATGAATTTTTTAGGTTTTCATGAACGAAAATGTGAAAGGTATGACGCTGAGTGGATTCGTAAAGGGTTAAACGGCGGTTATTTGCCCGATATTTCCGAATCGTCGTTTCATAACGGAGGATTTGTTTCTCAAGATGTGAATTTAGAAATGGATGTTGATGATTCCTCGGTATTTAAAAGCGGAATTTATATTAAGAACGGAAGTGTAAATTTATTATCAGGACGGAAAAGAAGTTACGACGATGTTAATTGTAACGTTATCAAACGGATGAAATCGGACGAAGGTGATATATTCATTTGCAAGATTTCTGGCTTTCATTTTGTAGTGATGTAGTTTGCTATTTATTTATTTTCAAAATTCTGAACGTAAACTGAACGGACTTTATCCATAAAAAAAAAAAATCAGCCCAAAAAAAAAGTTTTAAAGTTTAACTTCAGATGAAAAATAAAAAATTTTATGGCCCTAAATGGAACAGAATAAAATATTGTTAAAAAAATAGTAAAATCAGTAATTCAGTTGTTTTAAAAATAATTTTAATTTTAATTTTAATTATAATTTTAATTAAAATAATTTAATAATTTTAATTAATTAAATAATAAGAATTAAAAATTTGATTTAGAAATTAGGGGAAACTAAAGAATCAAAGAATCGACTGAATTATTAATTTTTATTAATTATAAATAATAGAAAACGATGAAGATCTTTTAGCCTAAATTTAGCATGCACAGAGCCAAGATTCAAGTGTTATATTTATGACCAATTGAAATTAAACTTAGCGCTATCTGAAAAAAATGAACCTTGGCTCTTCTTTGAAACTTTATATACCAAATCAGGGGCTTGACACGTGCAGCATCTGTTTCAAAGTTAAAATTATTATCAAATTGAAAGAAAAAAGTCACTCCTGGTATGGTATTTTATTTTTTAAAATTTACTTTTTATTTTTTTATATTTTTATTTTTTAATTTGGAATAATAATAGTGTTATTAGCCCGATAAGCTTTATTTTTATCCCCTTCCCAACTGAGCAGAATGAGATGCAATAAGCGATTTGAGGCAGGAGACGGTTGCCATGGAGTCCAGTCATCGTTGAATAAAATGTATGTGCAGATTTGGCGTCTTTATCAGAGCTTGAGCTGATGCCCAAGGCCTTAATGGCTTTTATCTAGGCTGGGGAGTAACTAATGGAAGGTGTAAAATCACTGCTTGGAATATGTAAGTTTAAGGAAGTGAACTTTTGTTTCAAAACAATAGAGTTCACCATTTTAATAATGTCATAAAAGATTGGGAATGATAGGGCATAAATTATGATAGATTGGCTGGGGAACTAGAACTGAGGTCAAATGGAAGTAAATAAATGCACATTCACTTCATTTTCATGTTATTGTTCAATTTTTTTAATCAATTTTTGTAAAAATTCAAAATTTTGAAAAATTTTTTTTTGATTTTTTTTTTTTTTGATTTTTGTGTATGATACGAGGAAAAGTTGTTATCTAAGTCTTAAGTTAATTCATAAAATATTTAAGTTCATTGCTCTCGAATTTCGGTAATTTGAATTCTAGTTTTTTGATCGTTATCATCTTCATAACCTTAAAAACTAGTGCAATGATGATAAAACGAAATTACGCTAGTTTAATCATGCAAATAATTCGAGAAACATGTATACGATGTTATATGTGTTTTAGAATTTTTTTTCTTTTAGTTTTCTGTGCTCCAATACAATGAAATAACTTCCGTTGCAGAATCGGATCTATCAAGTCCATTATTAGAGAATGTGAATTGTGCAACTTGCCAGGATGTCGCGACGTCTGTTTCGGCTGGAGATACAATCGCGCCGTACATGCGTGATCATCAGAGTGTCTATGGCATTTATGATATCAGCAGGCACTTACCTAGATGCATGATGGGATGTTATATTTAAGAACGACTTAATAAGGACACTGTAGAATAATGCAAGTGGGATATTTCATATTTTTTCTTTTAAAAAAACGAGAAAAAATTAGCTTCTGTATCTCCCCAGCCAGATTTTCCGATTAATCACGAAATTTCGATTCAAACAAATGCATGACATGAAATTTAGAGAAATACAGTGTAATCATTTTCTTAATTATTTAGGAATTAACGATTTAATATTTAAAAAATGGAAAATTAAATGACTATACTGGTATTTCATAAACTATTTACAGTAATTTCCATCTCTTCTTTTAAAAAAATGTAATGTTTATTTTGAAATTAACTTGAAATTTATTTTTGTTTTTTTTATTTATTATACAGATTCAAGTAACGGATTTGTAATGGAGCAAGGCACAGTGCAATTCCAAAAACAAGCGCCTGTACATACAAGAAATATGTACAGTCTTTATGCATACAGCACATTAATAGCTGACATGCACGGATCGTGAAATTTTTTTTCTAAAAGCAAATATTTTTGTAGCAATCTCATTAACATTTCTTTTTTCATTACTTATTAGCAGTGAATGTAAACTGCGATCTGATCTTTGTAGTTTCTCTTTGTAAGTTATATTGTGAAAAGTGGCAATGGATGTATGTAATTATGAAAAATGTTTATAAAGGATAATGAAGGAATTTCATTATTTACATTTAACATAACTTAATTCTAACTACATTCTAAGTTCTCACCATTTACGGCTAAACAGTTTTAAAAATTAAGTATATACATGGATTTTTCTAACATTTCGAAGTAACAAAAACATATTTTGATTTTATTTCTGTACAAGTTAAATTGGTTAGCTCAATCTGGCATTTCGATAGAGAGTTTTGGTATAACAATTCGTGGTTCGGGGTTGTACGATTTCGAGCGATGCGTCATTTCCATTTTTCGTGCGATTAGTTCGTCGGGGTTGTCTCGTTCGTCACTGTGGAGACTGTAAGAAATGTTTCCGTACTCTTGTAGTAAAGGACATGCGCCTAACAGAAAGTGACAGAAATCTTTTCGAATTCCAAACCACCCTTAAAAAAAAGAAATTTAAATTTTTTTTAAAAAATTCTAAAATTAAGTTAAAACTCACAATGGTTTCCTCCTTTTGATCCAAACGCCATACAAATAAGAGATAAATATGACAAAAATAAAGGTGAAATGCTCGCTAGGTATGAAAGAGTCGGGTCACCGTCGAGTTTGTTCGCAAGAAGAACCTTAAATGTTACTTTCGATTAAATTTAACACTAAAAACGGTGTTTTCTTATTTACCTCAGCTACTAGCATAGGCACAACAAGGAAACTATATGCTACCGCCGAATTCACGCTTGTTCTTCGATGTTCTGGATTGACATCGTTCGAACGAAGCAGAATTGTCGCGAAGATTATAGCATATAAAACACCGATGAGTGCCAAGCACATGACGATCCAAAGAGGCACAAACACAACCTGTAAAACACGATCTAAGACACCACCCCTTACATCACTTTCAAACAATTCTCACCACCCAACTCCAGGTAATAAATTGATCGAATCGTAACGCCAAGAAAATAAACTGTAGAATATTGACGGAACAAAACAACTCCAGTTCGAACGAGCGATCGTGTTTAACCGACCAAATGCAAATGGCGATGGAAATGATGGAAATAAAAATGAGGGGAATAAAAACAAGAATCCATAAATGGCGATTACTTTCTAGTTTATCACAGACTAATAATTCAAACATGAGAAGCAGTAGGTGAAGCGCTAAGCAAATAAGCATAGCTTTGTAATGTACGTAACCTTCGCCTTCAACTCTGAAAGTAATTCGAATTTTTAATGGATGATAATATAATTTTTAAACGAGTTTATTTACCTATACTGAGGATGTCGCCACCAAACATAACTCCCCATTAAAGCTCCTAAAATAGCCATACTCTTCCAGAACCAGATGGGCAAGAATATAACCCAATAATTCCAATTTATTACTCCATCAAGTCGTAGTGCGAATAACAAGGTGAAAATCAAGAGACAGGAGTAAACAAGAAATTTACTGTAAAAGTGAAAGTGATTTTTAAGGAATTTGCTTTTATATAACGCGATTTAACTCGTTTATTTCACCTTGGGTTAAAATCCTGAAATAAAGTCTGAAGGTTCATTCCCTGGCATTGTTTTTAAGCATTTGTAATCATCTCATGATGGTGCAGAATCATCAAACGTACCTAACTTGTGAACTCGCTAAATGATGGCATCGCTTGAGTCGTAGTGACGCAATGAGATAATTGAATATTTATTATTCTTCGGTTCGGTTAAAAGCGGTTTAAAATAATTACGGAGATTTTTATTTAAATTAAATAAAAATATTGTTAAATATCTGTATCGACAAATGATAAATTTTTATGTAAAGTTCCACAATATCTCGCTGTTGACGGTAAGAAGGTACAGACAATGACGTCATATTTACGAATTGCCATAAAGTGATGAAATCGAATGAACTACCGTAGAAATGAGGTACAATTTGATCGATATTAAAAGCTACCGTAGTTTTTTTATCGGTCGTTCCAGTGCTGCCGTTTGTCGGGTAATTACCCAAAGCGCGGGTAATTTGAGAGCCTTTGGGTATTTGGTTGGGTAATCCAATTTTTGGGTAATTTTTGTGTAATTAGAATGATTTTAATAAAAAATTTAAATTTAAAAAATTTAAACTTCGTGTTTATGATATTCAGTAGATTTTCCTAAAATTAGTCGATTTCACCGATATTTAATCGATTTTAGTCGATTTTGATGCGCGGGGATTGATGGGTAATTTGTAGCCTTCAACAGGGTATCCAACTTTGACACCAACGGCAGCACTGTCACCTAAAGCGAAAATGGCGGTCGGAAAGAATAAGGGGCTTTCGAAAAGCGGTAAAAAAGGAATGAAAAAGAAGATGTAAGTAGGAAATATTATGTCGGGAAATAAATT
>JAQIXT010000290.1:0-45466 GCA_034700445.1 Stenotaenia linearis
GTAGATATCTATTGGTTTTCATTTATAGGATTTGGATGTTTTTTGGACAAAATGACGTACTGAAGATGTTTTGTGGACTTCTTGTGCTGTCTGGGTTGATTAAGATTTCTGATGGAATGGTTCAGATAGGTTTCCGTCAAAACTGAAACAGAATTGAAATTTTTTTCGGATACAATTGTCGATTCACTTCATTTTTAAATTAGAAAAAGTCCAAGAAAACTGAAAAATTGATGAAAAGTAATATTTATATGTCCAGTATTTTATTGTAAGTGAAAATGTAAATTTTACCTACCATTGGGAATGGAAACTTCAAGTTTAAACACAAGTATAAGCTCAACTTTTCAAGTGTAATAGATGCTTAGAATTTTGTTTTAATTTATTAAAACTAAATATCAAGCATATTTTGAAAAAAGTTTAATTATTGAGTACATTATTACTTGCACATCATTTTTGATTAATGTTTGGAATAATTTTATTAATAGATGCACTTAATTTGATTCACTAGTGATTGCATGATTAATAGATGATGAGAATATCATTTAATAATTTCATGACAGAAAATTAGTTTACTTCAAATTGATTACTTTTCATTATTTTTTATTTTGATTAATTATTAACTTAATAAAACTAACAAATTTGTCATCTACTGACAAAAACTGAGGTTTTGTGGGACCCGGTGTAAGGAACTTAACTGCGAGGTCCCAGTGACATAACTAAAACTTTTGGCCCCTAAACAGCAAAAATTTAATAATAATTTTGCAGAAATTCAAAATTTTTTAAAAATTCAAGAAAATTCTTGTAAAAATTATATAAACTTTTAAAAATTTTCACCAGTTTTAATAATTTTACCAGCAGTTACAGCTATAGGCACAGTCACACCACTTAAAGCTAAGCAGAGAAGCTGCTGGCATGGGCTTTCCTCGCATTAAGGAAAAGCCTCTTCGACTTGAATTTTATTCCACAAATTCAACAACCCCAATTACTCGAAAACACATTACATATTCCCCACCGAGTATTCGCTAAACCAAAAAGCACTAAATCTCTAATTCGACTAAATCCCCTCATTTAATTAAATTAAAAAAACTTCACTTCTTTTCTTTCCAGCCGGGATGCAAATTCCTCTCAGTCCTAACGAAATATTCGCGCACTAGTAACTACATGTGGATGTTTTGCGAGGGACTTTATTTGCACAAACTCATCGTTGCCGCGTTCGCCGAGCAGAAAAATCTCATCATCTATTACCTTATAGGATGGGGTAACGACCGTACACATTATAGACTTGTTCCCTCGTTCGCCGAACGAACGCTTTCGTTCGTTGCAGGTTTTCCAATAATTCCCTCCATCGTCTACAGTATTTTGATGTTGGTTTACGGTGACTCGAACTCGAGATGCTGGTCGGCGTCGACCGAAGGTTACGAGTGGGTTTTCCACATTCCGAGTCTCCTCAGTCTGGCGGTATAAAAGAAAATAAGAATTGCAAAGCAAATCCGTCCCAAGTTGAGTCTCGAATCGTTTCAGTTAAACGTCATCTTCCTCTGCAACATCATTCGAGTGCTAATCATCAAGTTGCGCGCGACCAACACCAACGAACCGAGCCAATACAAGTTATATGCATTCTGCGCGCAAAAAAATAAAGGTGTTATTGGAGTGTAAATTTGTCTTTTACAATGTCTTTTAGAGGAGAACTGAGGAGAACAAGTAGCAAAGTGAGTTGAAAAATCAATGTTGATAAAAATGTTGATCATGTCGCACTTTTTTAATGTAATTTTCAATGTTGGAAAATCAATGTTGAAAAAGTGCTGCGTGATAAACCCAAATATTGAAAGAACATTGATTCAACCAAATATTTGCTACTTGATATAAATTTTCATTTCTATCTGCTAATCGGTAATCATAGAAATGCCCGAATTCTGATGTCGGAAATTTTATTGAAATTTTTTGCCATTTTGATACCTTATAATTTCTTCGAATTCTTTCTCTAAGTAAATCAATTGTAATCCGATCTTGTTACAAGAAAAGTATTTTCCCTGTCCCTCGGAGTTCGTTATAATGAGATACGACCTGTAATAGGAAACGTAGTGACATCTACAATGATTCAAAGAGATTTAGTGAAACAAAACTTGCAACGTATAGTTAACATGGAATTTTACAAGTTAGAAGTTTGGCTCTGCTAAATCTCTCTATTACTAAGGAAACAAAATGAAAATGATCAAACATAACTGATTTACCATTGGATGTAATTGTACATCACTTTGGAACCATAGTTAGTTTACACTCTTTTAGACGTTGAAAGTCACCTTTATTTTTTTGGATGTAAATTGGTGTTTGGTTTTTGGATTTTCATTTATTTTTATTGTTGATTTGCAGGAAAGCCGTTCGAGCTACGTTCGTGTTGGTGCCCTTATTCGGCGTGCATTTCATCGTTACGATATACAAACCGACAACGGTGACTTGTTCGTGGCTGGAGGTTTATTACTATGCTAATTATTTACTCGATGGATTACAAGTATTAAGTGTTTTGCTGAATAGCGGGATTTGGTTGAGTTTTAAAGGGAAATCGATATTGTGTAAGTTAATTAGCATCACTTGTTGGCTGATGGCGATTCTGTTGATGATGGGTAGTAAAAGAATCACGAATGCAAATCCATATTGGCCGGATGATATTGCGTAGGCAAAATTGATAATCCAATAGAATTATAGTTCTTTTCCAATTGAAATCTCTACTATTTTGATAAGTTGTTGCAGATAAACTCAAAATAAGGTATAGAATTTAGGGAAAAGGGTGCAATTTTTGAGTTTTTGCCTTAAGTGCCAATATGTCTTGCTCCGGCACTGGCAGACAGATTTATAATCTCGAACGGTGGTAGATTTCCCAATAGGTTCACGAGGCAGTAGTGGGGGCAGAGGTTACAGCTGATTTAGTGCTCCATCTCAATATGTCATCTCGGTAAAAAAAAATTAGATTTTTCTAACTCGTATTGTCTGCTAACTGTTTTTATTAGCAGATTAGGCCTAGAAATGGCAAAGGGTAAATTTGCTCCTGGGTGTACAAATAAATAACCTTTGTTTTCAATATCTTTCAAAATCACTTCAAAAATCCATCAATCTACACATTTTTTGAAGAGAACTATATAGAAAATCAGTAAATTGGCCAAAATTTTGATCAGAACCACTCGTTATTATATCACAAATTGGCCAACATCATAACTAATTAATTTCCAACCAAATCCAGCTATTTATCCTTCATCAACTCCCCATCACTCACTTTCATTCTTCCTCAGGGTTTCCTCGTCGCACTCATATTTTGTTATCTTAACGGAGAGGTAAATACCTTTAATTATTATCTTTACTTTTATTTGTTTACTTGCCTAAAACCGAAACTGCTTTAACATAAACTTTGCATCGTTTAATCTTTAACTCCTAACCACTGGAGAAACATGGCTTTGTTTGCCTCGTTTCTTTCCCATAGATCATATCCCTGTTGAGACGGTCCTTCACTCAGTATAAAATCGAAAAAAAATTGGACAGGAACAGTCGCCAACTACGTGACACCTACCGACAGAGCGTCACCGTCACGGACCAGACGTGACGCTTCACCTTCCGCCCGTTTAATGACCCCCGTTCCTTCGCTGCTTTTGTGCCGTCAAAAGTCGTTTTTGCTCTAACAAATACTCATTACGTGTGATGATACTCAGGTGCACGTTCTGATCAAACGATCTTTTAAGCGATGGCGGCTGCGAAGAGATCCGCTGTGCTCGAAAGGTCAGTCGACGGCCTCGCAAATTTTCACCATGTCCGAGATTGTGGTGCGTGACAAAACTTCGAGTGAGTCCGTGAGCGACGTTAAGATAAACGGTCATGTTCATTCGAAGCTATAGTGACTTTGTGAGGAGTGAAGATTATCTTCTAGATATGTAAATTATTATCGTTTGCAATGCGAAATAAAATGTATTGATTTTTTTCCTAGACTGCCGAGCAGAAGACGGTAGTTATTAAGGCCGTTCACGACCTGTCACAATAAAAATAAATTTACACAATACAAAATATATAATTTAATTTAGCGTCGACGCAAGACGAGAATAGCATTTATTGGAAAAGCTCAGTCGACCGTTCCTAAAATTCTTGACCAATGTCGATAAGGTCAGGAGACACCATCTCCTTTGCTTCTAAATGATCTGAGAGGAGGGATGTCGTGCGAGCTTGGTCAAGAAGTTTAGAAGTGGTTTATTAACTCGTGCTAAGAATGTTATCATTGTCTCGCACCGACTGTAGATTAATGAATTTACGCAAGGCTAAATCTCTGAATGGAATTGGGGATAACCAATGAAATTGAGCGAAAGAAATGAAGACCAGATGGCTGAGAAGAAAAGCCGTTATTAAAAACCAATGAGATAGAAAGAAAAACCGTGACTCCTAAAGCAATTGAAATACCAGAGCTGTTGTTGACATTACTATTAAGTAACCAGGGTGACCATGAGGACCAGTTATAGGGTTATTTAAAAAGTGAATTCTAATTTGGTTTTGGTTTATAAGCTTAATAATTTCTAAATTGTAGGAGATATAGAAATAAGTCAACTAGAAAGTAACAATGCATTATCTAATTAATCTAGAGATGTATATTTGGAGAAAGCAAAGAGACTTGATGATGCAATAACTTTGTTAACTTTATTAACTATAACTTCTAAATCTAGGAAAATGTGGAGAAAATGTAATTCTCTTTCTCTTAAATAGAATGTTTAAGCAGCATTCAATTAGTCTAAATTTAACTCAAATGTCATGAATTGTTGAAAAAATCTTTAAAAAGAGTGAGCATTAATTTGAAACTGTTTACTTAACAAAAAATGGATGTTACAACACCTCTTACATTTGAAAATTTTAATTAAAATTGAAAACGACACGAGCAAATGATGACACTAATTCAACACTTATTAAAACATTTTTAATAGCAGTTCAAGATGTTAGATCTGGATTATTCCTACTTTCTCTATTATTTTTTTCAACAATGCATGACACATTGAATTAAAATTAAAATATTAATTAATTAGTGCCACTCTATAACTTTCTAATTGAATTTTTTTCACAGTTTAGGGGATGGAGCTATTGTGCGTTGATTTTATAAGTCAAAGTTATGGTTATTTTTGTATTGTTTTTGATAGTTATGGTCAGAATTATACAAGTACGATGTTGTTGAAATTATACTATCTTGTTCAGTAGAAGGAATGCTACAATCTGACATAGTTTCAGCTCATTTGACTGAACTACTGCTTAATGCTGCAATGTGTGGGCGAATAAGGTTTTGGTTCTTATCGGTGAGGTTCGATTATTTGTGATGCGGTTTTACCAGTTACAAACTCAATAACCTTGAAGATGACCTTGAAAGTCAAATTTAAAGTCACAATTGGGTTGTCCGCATCCAACTTCTCGTTCAACCTCACATTGCCTGCAGCCCATCTATAACTGCTAGGAAAATATTTACAAAAACGAGCAAAAAAAAAACCGTGCAGTTTTTTGTATCTTGAATTCTCTGAAGGCTTTGCCAGTTCCATTGAGAGTTTGGTAGTGTTTCATCTCGATACGATATAAATTGAAAGCTGCCCTTTGAAATTGCATCTGGAGTGTAATCCAAACATAATATCGTGCCTCAAATAAAAATCGACTCACAAAAAATTGATTTCCCTTCAAGTTAAAGTCACCTGTTTGTTGGTAGCTAACAAAAGATGATTAATTAGCCAATAATACCAGGTGATTAGTTAATGGAACATGGACGGATCATTAATTTTGTGTACCAAACAAAAGAGTTTATTTGAGGAATACGAAATTACATTTAACAAATTGTTGTGTTACCAATGTTATTAACGATCCAATCACGAGCAAATTGAACTTTGGCGTATACTCCGGGGTAGAAGTAACTTCCACAGGTCATCCCCCATGAAATTACACCTACCAAAACCAACTGTTTGGTCTCGTCGTCTGTGATCATGAGTGGGCCGCCGGAGTCACGCTGAAATATAAAATAAATTGATCAGTTCGAAAAGAAGTAAAGAAGTGTTGTTCGTTTGCAGTTATTTTGGCACATTGTAGTTTTAATGTTGGAAGGTTATGAAATTGTTACTGACATTATTTTTTCGAACGTTAAAATTTGTTTATAAGTTTCTGATTATATTTTTTTTAAGTTATTTTATTTAATGTTTACGTTAGTTTTTGAACTAAGAGGTAAACTTTTTTTCACCCTATTGCATTTTTACAAGTACTGAAAGGCACAAAGTTCTTAATTTTAAGGGGAATTTAAAGGGGTTCTTTGGGGGCGCAAATGCACACTTGAACTTTCCTGCGCACACCACTGGTTACCGGAGTGTTATGGGAATTCAGTGTTATGTAACGCTTTGTAAACCAAAATAAAATTTTAAAAAAAATTTAAGAGATTAAAATGGTAAGTGCCAAAATAACTTCAACTGAAAAAATTACATTGCACGAATCGGTCAGCGTCGCCTGATTCCTCGCACAAAACATGGCATCGGTGATAACGGTTCTCGGATCGCCAGTCGAGTGATAAATGAGTCGACACGATTGCATCGGCATCACCTGAACGAATCCTTTTTCAAGCGTGTCGCTGCTCGGTCCATCTAAAAATTGATTGAAAATTGACAAAATGGATAGAAGATATTTTCAAACACTAAAGCTGACAACACGGTCAGGTGATTTTGACCCATCTGTGTAAACATCCACAAAAGACAAAAAACAAAGTCGATTGCGCGCAGAGGAGTGGAACAATGACGTGCATTCCTCGACATTAATCCAGTCATTACCTGGTGTAAGGAAACCCCATCCGGCAATGACTCCAATTTTATTATCGATTCTAAAATCAGCTTTTGCTAAACAGATGCTCTTCACTGCATCGTTGAATGTAGCTGGAATCTCCAACTCCAAGAGAGCAAAATCATATTGAAACATGGGTACGTAGTCCGGATGGCGAATTATCTCTTTAATGCGAAACGACTGCGCTCGGGCTTCTGACTGATTCGTTTTATTATGTCTTCCGAGTCGCACAACCACATTGGGTGGATTTATCGATGGAACTCTGTAAAGATGTTTCGATCAGTTAACAAAGAACGAGTTAAAGTAACAGCAAGAAAATTTAGATCTACAAAAATTTGTATAAATTTACCGCACCTGCAGCACTTTTTTTTAGTTCAAACAATTAGGTGCGTTCAATCTTGCGTTTATAAACGGATTATTCCATTTAGTTTGTTCAAATGCAGGGATTTGTTCTCCTTGTAACACAAACCTGACGTCACTTAAAGGATTATTTGGCAACCAGAAAATCCGGGTTTTTCGTTTGTTTAATGCATTGTTTTCCGTGCCGCCATTTGCAATTCGATAGATCGGATTGTTTGTTTTCTCGTGTTGTCATGGTGTTGTTGTCTCGTTTTTCTCGTTTCTTGTTCAAGTCCAGACCATTCAGAGTCGTAAACGGTTTATTTTGGTTTGTTTACATTTCGTTCGTAAACGGTTTCTTAAGATTGAACGCACCTAAACACTTTCCAATAATAAATTCTGCAAAGTGTTTTTAACTTAAAAGTAACATCTATCAGACATCTACAATAAACTTAATTAAATTCTTGTAAATCCAATTTGTCTTAAAGAAACAAATTAAAATTACGCGAGAACACAATGACCAGCGGTGAGAACAAATCGTTGATTGATTACAGTCGCTCCACAGACCTGAATACCTTCCAGGTTGGTGATCATGGCCTGATTGGAATACCTGTGTAACAATTACATTTGAATTTACAGCTACAAATTTAATACCATCCACGGGAATTCGTGCGGCCGAGCCGGCATTCCGCTGTTTATTCTCGCTCCAAAACGTGATCCTCGTGACTGCGCATAAATTTACGGGAAAATGTATTTTTCATTTCATATCATTTTTTTTCATAAACTTACGACTGCGAGGAGAATTACAACGAGGAGAATGACGGGTGACATCTTCTTTGTGTTTCTGAATTGGAAATACGAGGACAAAGCAAAAAAAAAAAAAATTTAAAAAATTTTTATCTCGACACTGATAATGATTTATTGTGAAAAAAACGTCAGGTGTTGTGATATTAATGACATTGATCGATATTTTAATTCCGAGAAGCTTCGAGTGCTGGTATTTTATAAATAAATAATAAATTTCACGTTTAAATTGCTCATTCGCGGTATAAACATCAATTTTATCTCGCGTTTTGTCAGTCGCAGGAGGAGTAGTTTGTTTTGCTCGTGATCCAATCGTGAACGCTGGACACGTTGCCGTAAACGCCTGGTAAATCTCCACCGCATTCTGCGCCCCAGGAGACGATTCCCACGAGGTACCAGCGGCCGGATTGGTCTTGCCAAGCTAAAGGGCCGCCGGAATCGTACTGAAGTCACAAAAAAGAGATAAAAATTAATCAAGATTTGATCAAGTTTGTTGTTGATGGTTTGTTTCTTTTGTTATGTTGTGTTGATTTATGATAGAATTGTTTTTGGAAAGTGTTTTTGTTTGTTGGTTTTGTTTGGTGCGCTGGGGGAAAGCTAAATTTGGGGAAATGTGGGTGTAAAGTTTGGAATTTAGGTGGGGATTTTGGTGATTGTGATTTTGATGAATTTCCTTGTATCGTGTGATTATCCATTGTTTTTTCTCTTTGTTTTAAGTTTTTTTGTATCTTAATGATGTTTTTTTAGGAGTAGTAAAGTTTTGAGTTTTTTCAGAGCTAAAGGCTTTTTTTGAGTTTTTTGGGCTTTCAGAGCTCTATTTTTTCTTTTAATAATTTTATTAATTTCACTCAGTGTGCTGAAACTCGGATCTTCTCCAAATCTAATCAACCTTGTAAAAAAAAAATTAAAAAGTTAGGCTTTCCTGCTTAATTCGGTCTTCTCATTTATCATGGTCCAGCAGAGTAGCAAATCCACCTCATCTCCAATGATATTACAGCACTGAATTTAATAACAATTATCTTTGACCTCAACAAAACCAAAACCAAATTTCTTTTTAAAAACTTAAAACCTCAAAAACATTTTTTTTTGTACACAGAAAATTATTTTCCAAAACAAATTCTTACCGCGCACGCGTCTCTTCCATTGACAGTATCCCCAGCACACAACATATCCTCATCAACGTCATCATTATCCTCTTTTTCATACGCTCTCTTGCATTTCTCCAAATTCCATATGGGAATAACCGCCTTCTGCAACACCTTACTCAACGAATTCGAATTATACATTCCCCAACCAGTCACGGTTGCATTTTGACCGTCGAGATTAAGACCGTGACGAGATAAACAGATGGGTCGCACTTTTTCAGAAGTCGGCACATCCTCCTCTAATTCTAAAATCGCAAAATCGAAGTTGTGATAAGGAAATCTGTTGTTTGGATGTCGGATTACGCGCGCGACTCTGGCCTTGACTTCCGCGTCGCCTACGTAATCGATGTTGTGGACTCCCAAGAAGACCGCGATCATGGGCGGGTTTTCTGTTGGCATTCTAAACAAAACGTTTATTTTATTCTACAAACTGTAAACAAGTGTTTGTTTACCCCAAGGTGCAATGAGCGGCGGTGAGCACATGGCGGCGATCGATGAGAGCTGCACCGCAGTGAAGCAAACCTTGATAATTCGCTAACATGGCCTGGATTTTTAATTTTTTTTTTTAAATTTAAAAAGAATTGAAATATTTAAATACAAACCATCCATGGGAATTCTCCGTCTCTCGCATCGTCTCCGTTGAAAATGTAATACGTTGGGATTTTATGGTCGATGTGTTTCGAATCGGTTTTTCCGTGGATCTGTTTAAGGTAAAGTTTTTAAGAAATTTTGTAATGTCATAATTTAATTTTAATTTTATTAGAATTTATTTATGTTTCGTTTTCTTACGTCGATCGTTGGCTATATGAGCACGACCCTAGTTGTTGTAATTTGTAAATCGTGTGGATCAACAAAGTGGACACCATCATTTGTCAAGTGAAGTTTCTTCCATTTTTGATGTTTGTGCCGAGTTTAGCTGCAGGGTCTTTGGCACAAACACTTTTTTAATCTTTTTGGTAAACTTTCATGTTCAATTATTTTATTTCCTCGAGCCGTGATTCGATTAATTGGGTTCACTTGAACTTGAAAGTGGTGTTAAATGACAATTGTTGATCTTTAATTGTCAAACTTCAAAGTCATGCCCGATTTCATTTTTTTTCCAAGTTTTCCTCATATTTATTTTAGTATTATTTTGTGAAATTAATTTCCAAATTGATTTTCTAATCGTTTTCTAAGTTTATTTGTTTATTTACACTATTTAACAGAAGTATGATTTAATCGGCTGTGTTTGATGTTCAACAAATGGTTTCCGAGAAAACTTATCAAAACTGTTTTCCACACTATTTCACTCATTCTGTTGATTTTACTCGAGTAAACAATAATACTGCATTCATCTCGAATACTAAACATTATTTTCATCTTCACACTACAATATTTACACTAAATATTTTACAATATTTACCAATTTCTCAAAACAATATCAGATCGATGCAACATCACTGTTTATTCAACGCCGTATAAACAATTTAATCAACATTATGAAACTAAAAATATATTTTAAAAAACTTACCGAAAAAATTGAAAGCAGAATCACAGTAGTTAGAAAATCCATGCCACTTTAAAAGTTTACTTAGTGATTAAAAAATGAGAACAAAAATCAAGTGTTGCATTTAGTCTCGAGTGATATAATCAGAAATCGATATTAACTGATAACATTGATAGATAAACACGTGTTATCGACAGAAATGATTGGAAAAAAGTGTAATTTTGTATTTTAATTACGTTATCGAGTGTCTACAGAACATTTTATGTACACAGAAGAGCTTTAGGAACGTTTTCCAAGATCCATTCGCGGAAGATGTTGACGTTGACGAACGTTTCCGGTTTGTCTTTTTCGCACATGGTCCACGAGGCTAAGCCTAGGACGTAAGGAGTGTTGTTGTTTGTCCAAATTAATGGTCCACCTTGATCGCCCTGAGATGAGAAACAAAGTTGTAAAATGTAACTGCATAAAAAAGTCTTTTCATTTTTATTACCGCGCAGAATGCGTTGCCAGCTGTAAGGGTGCAAAAATTGTCATCCGATGGAGAGATTAAAGTCAGTCGTTTACACTCGTCCTGCGGTATCCAATCTAAGTCTGCCGTTCTCAATTCCCCGTGTTTGAAGTCTGGAATTTGTCGTTTTGTTACGTTAAAACGCGTGTGAGTGAATTTAGATTGTCGATGTACCTTCCGCGACTCCGTAGCCGCAGAACGTGCCGGTGAAAGGCGTGGGTAAATTCGAATTTCCGATGCAAGCTTTGCGGATGAAATTGTTTAATTCCAGTTGTTCTTCTAGTTCTATGATCGCGATGTTGTTTACGAGTCCGGACGAATCGTACGCCGGATGGTACGTCACGTTCGAGACGAAAGCAACGATGGCGTTGTTGTGTCCGGGGATTCCGTAGCCCGGATGCACGTAGATCTCGCTTTTGTCCTCGTAACTGCAAAGAAAAACGGTCGTTTCGCCATAATTTCACTCGAAAAAAGTGTTTTCTAACCTCTCCAAGCAGTGGTGAGTCGTCAATAAGTGTTTTTCACTGATGATGGCCGCGCCGCACACATAATAACCGTCTTCGTTCGAAAGAAGCGCCTTAAATGATAAAAAATTTAAAAATTTAAAATTATGAATTGTGGGAACTTACAATGTGAGGACAGCTATCAGCATCCGCTGGGAATCCACCTATTATTCTTTTGAGCCTGTGCAGCTGTAAGATGAAAGTGTGTCAATCAAGTTAGAATTGATCTGTCAAGGCTTATTACTTGTCTGCTGTCGGTTGGTGCTTGGAAAGTGAAGATGGCAATCAAAGTAAGTGTTAAGGAGTTCATTTTGAGGTCTGGTAATGAGTAGTTTGGTGTTTGTGATATGGGAAATTAATAATTATCTTTATTTGAGTCCAATGTTCATGTTTTTTTTTGGGTGTGTAATGGAAGGTAATTGATATTTAGATAAGTTGTTGATTGAAATGAATGTGTTTTTGGTGGAAAGTGAAGATGGTTGAGTGTTTCTTTGAAATGGAGTTAAAGAAATTTTTTTTTTTTTTTTTTTTTTGTAGAAATGAGGTAATGAGGTGTAGTGAGAAGTGAGAAATTCTATCTGATCTGATGGTTTTATTACTGGAATTGGGTGATCTATTAATGTTTTATTGAAAAATGTTTTTTGAGGTTAAGTATGGATTTCCTAATAAAAAAAAGTCCTTGGAATGGATGAGATCTCTTGAAATTTGTGAAATCTCATTTAAAATCTTGTGAAATTTCATTTAAATCTTGGGAAATTTCAAAAAAACTTGTGAAATCTTGTGACATTTCAAGAAATCTTTTGAAATCTTATGAAATCTTGTGAAATCTCATAACTTCTTAGATGTCTCGAGATCAATTCCATCCTAAGAAATAAAATTACCAAAAGAACTTTTTAATTAAAATATTTTCTTTAAAAAATCAACTTTAAGATCATAAAAGAGGATGTGAGTTGCCATGACACCCACACTCAACGAGAACAAACAGAAGGAACAAAAGTCAAGTGTTACATTTACTTCTCGAGTGATAATACGAAATTAATAATATAAAAATTATCTCAAAAGTGGCATGCTTTAGATAAAATTAAGACTTAAGTAGGACATTCTTTAGCTGTTATCAGGAAATGTGAAGATAAACATGAAAAAACACACAGAGTTTAATTTTCTATTTTAATTACGTTGCCAAGTGTTTATGACACAAATGACCACTCGAGAAACACTCAAGTGCATAAAAGAGCGTTAGGAACTTCCTGAAAAATCCATTCCCGGAAAAAATTGACGTTGACGAACATTTCCGGTTTATCCGGTTTACATGGGGTCCACATTGCTAAGCCTAGAACGTAAGGAGTGTTGTCTTTTTCCCAAATTAATGGTCCACCGAAATCTAACTAAAATGAGATAGAAAATAAAATTTTTGGGTAATTTTATGAAATCTCAGAAAATCTCTTGAGATTTTCTGAAAACTCCTGAATCTTGTGAAGTTTTTAAAGTTTTAGAAAACCCCTGAAAATCTTATGAAATCTTTACAAATTTGAAAAAATCTTGTGAAATCTTAAAAATTTTAAGAAATCTTGTGAAATCCAACAAAATTACAAGAAATCTTAATGCTTGGTTCACACTGAGCCGTAACGTAAGGAGAGCGTAGCAATATTTTGTTACGTTACGGCGTTTTCATGTTCACAGTTGTCTACAGCATTTTATTTGAATCAACCAATGAGAGAATGCGACAAAAAGTGATGTCATCAACATTGAATCAAGATCGATCGTGATTGGTTGGCCGTAGCTTTTTACGTTACGTTACGGCTTACTTCAAAATGAATTTGAAGTAAGGAAAGTTGCCGCATCGGGTCATAAATTATTAAAAGTTTCACAATTAAGTTACAATTGATTTCTAAGGTTTGTTTACTTCTCTGGTGTTTGCAACTGCTGAAAAACACAAGACGACGGTGACTTTTAGTATTAAGCACTTCATTTTAGAATTATTAATGATAAGTGATAATAAGGCAAATGATAACTCATAAAAATCCAAAGGTCCATATTTTTTATTTTTTAGTTTTTTGTGCAGTACATGGAGGATTGTCAGTAGTGTTATCGAGAATCCATTGATTGTATTTTGATATTCGAGTGTAAATACTGGGAGTGTTGGTTGTTCCACATTGGACTCCGAATGAAATGACTCCGATGACGATTGAAGTGTTGGTTATGATGACCGGGCCACCAGAATCGCCCTAAAATCAAAATATATAGTTTTAGTAATGGTCATTAGATTAGAAAGTGGTGAAAGTTGAGATTTTAAGATTTTACCAGATTTTAGGAAATTTTATGATATTTAGTATGAAACCTCTTGAAATTTCTTAAAATCTCTTGAAATTTCTTAAAATCTCTTGAAATTTCATAAAATCTCTTGAAATCCTTTAAAATCTCCTGAAATCTATTAACATCTTATGAAATCGTATATAAGTGAAATCGTCTTAATCATCAACAAAACAATCTTATGAAATCTTTTATAATCTCTTAAAATCTTATGACATTTTTTGAAATCTTTAAAAATCATTCAAAAATTTATTGAAATCACTTAAAATCTTTTCAAGTTTCATAAAATCTCTTAAAATCTCTTAAAATCTCAAGAAATTTCTTAAAATCTCAAGAAATTTCTTAAAATCTCAAGAATTCCCTTCAAATCTGATTAAACCTCTTTAAAATAATCACAAAAAATTTCTAAATCCCATTTTATAACAAATCTATAAGTGAAAAACATTCAAAAATCAAGAAACCCCAATACATTTCTTCCCCAACATTACTCATCCCATCTCAGCATCATTAGCCCCCAACTCCCCTCAATTTCAACCCCAAAACCAATAATTCTTCCATCCCCATCCCATTCTTCAACCCCCACATACCTCGCAAGCATTTTTATTCAAACTCCACCCGCACAGCTTCGTCTCGCTCAACCACCACCGATTCGTCTCCAAACGTTCCTTACAGTCCCTTTTCTCCAAAATCACAACCTCCAATTTATTCAAAACCCTCGACTGAGTACCAGCTGCAAAACAAACAAAAATCCATATTAAAAACCCAGAAAAACCCACAAAACAACATTACAATCATCCAGATGGCCCCAACCGACTACCGTAGCGCGCGCCCCGTCGAAAGACTCGTCTGGCGGTAAACAAACGGGGCGAATTGATTGCACCGATGTTTGTATTTGATGGAGCTTCAACAAAGCGATATCGTTGGTCGTTGCGAAGTAGTTGAACTTGGGATGAGGAATTATCTCGTCAACGAGTACAGACACGTGAAGAGTTTCGTTTAAATCGTGCTCGCCCAACCGAACGCGCAGACCCGAAGCGAGTTTTCTGTAAAAATTTATGTTTTAAAATTGCATGAAAAGTATATCAAACATCCAGATTAATAAATTTTTGGAATTCTTGAAGAAAGTTCATCTTATGGTGGCGTGCCCAAGAGGTTTAATCGATGATGTCAACGTTCGAAGGACTGGATAGAGCATTCTACGGAAGCCTAGTGTAGACAGAAATGCGTCTGCAAAAAGGTAAATTAATAAACCTCTGGAAATCCCCCAAAATTCCACTAATCTGAAAGAAATCCCAAATCTTTAAATCTCAAAAATCTTTGATACGGTAACCTAACACAGCACCCTACCCTATAACAGGGAAAACCGGTGCACGTAATCGATTTCAATACAATGCCACTAAAATAGCGCAAAAATAATTTTATTAATTTCCTTAAGAATTCAAAAACTTAAAATTTAACGGAAAATAATTTTATTTATATTATCGTGTATTTGCATCGCTGTGTGAACGTGAATCTAGTATGTTACTCTGAGCTTCCGTCGGACGCTCTACCTTCTATACTTTGAAGGAGGAGGAGGAGGAGATATCGCTTAAGGTCACAAGCAGCTGCAAAGGCCAGACTTTGAAGGACTAAACTCACGAGTGCACGCAGTGGGCAGCTGTGAGTACATATCTGGGACTAATTAACGTTCCGCCGCAAACGAGTAAACCCCACTGGTCGGTGATCAAGGCCTGAAAAGCAAAATATGGCTATATCAGTTGCGTAATCAAATTGTAACGTGGAAACTGACTGCGAACGGAAATTCGTGCGGTATTGCGGTTTGTCCGCCCACTATTCTCGGCAAATATTTGCTTTCGGTCTTGAGCTGTGTGAATGTGCGTGACATAACATTAAAATGAAATGTTTTTCATTGGTTCGAGTGCTTACCGGAGTGAAAAGTAGGAGAAAACAGAGAGTTTGGAGCGAAGGAGACATTTTGATGAGAAATTTCACTTGTTATCTTTTTGGTTTGTCAAAAGTTGTTGATTAAACAGCAGTTTTTTCTTGAATGAAAAGATAACATGTAGAGCAAATGTTGTTGTCACCTCGTGTGTTCCGTTTAATTTAGTAGAGATCGATAATGGCCACTTTTTAGTGGACTTTAATGGACTTGCAGCAGAAGTAAATAAAGTTTAAGTTTGTTTTTATTTCTGCTTGTATTAAATGGCGATGATATTTGTAGGAGTGTGGAGTGTGTTGGGTGTGTGGAAAATTTTATAAGTTTTGTGTATCTCATTGAATCTCTGTAAATGCTCGGTTAAAGTCTTATGTGAAGCTTGTGAAATCTTGTAAATGTCCTAAAATCTATTACATTCTTGTAAAATCTTTGATATTTTGTAAAAATCTCATGAAATCTCATGAATTCTTATAAAAATCTCATGAAATTTTGTGAAATTTTGTGAAATTTTTTGAAATCTTGTGACATATTCATGAAATTTAATGAAATCATTAAAATCTTATTAAATCTCATGAAATCTCAAAAAATTAAAATCTTACAAAACTCCAAAATCTAAACAAAATCTTCTGAAATACCTAAAATCCACACATCTCAACTAAAACTCAAGAAATGTCATCTCGCATAACATTAACACAACAAAATAAAAATCTTTCTCTTTATTTCCCAAAAAAAACCAACTTAATTACACCCAACAGATGGTGTCGTCACCTTTCGTACTATTTTTAATCCAATCAAAATAAGACGTAAGCCGCGTATTTATTGCCGGCAAGTTGGCCATCCCACATTGAAAACCCATCGATATAACTCCAACCAGACGTCTTTCCTTCACTTGGAGCTTATCGTTCGTTTCTCCCCATAAGACGGGACCACCGGAATCGCCCTGAGGTTTAAAAGTCGATCACTTTATCAGCTTAATGGAGCAAAATCACATTATCGATTACACACCTTACAACTGTCCTTGTTTTCAGCCCACGCACAAATCTTTTGGTCATTTACAAACATGCTCATTCCACCCAAATTGTCTTTGCATGATTTTGTGTCCAGCACTTCCATGTCCAGTTTCCGCAATACTTGAGTCGGAAGTCCAGCTGTTTGAAAGAAAAATTGTAATTTGATATTTCATGAGGTAAGAAAATTACTATATTTGATGCCATTTTTTAAAGTCCGTGCCCAATGTTCATCTGAATCTCTAAAGTAACATGTATGAGATTTTCACTTCTGATAACTTACTATTGTAATCAGTGGCTCCCCATCCTGCGATTGTAATTGTTTCACCACTAGTCATTTCTTTCGATGACAAACAAACTCGTTTGATACGTTTTGGCGCAATAACGTTCAAGCGAAGAAGTGCTATGTCGTTGTACGCTGTCGGTCGGAAAAATTTTGGATGTGCGATTTTTTCCTTGACTGCAATTTCAACGTGTTCTCCTTCCTCCGAAGTTCCCCAGTCGTGTTCTCCCAATCGGACCATAATTCCGCTCGCTAGTTTTCTATATACGAGAATAATTTATTTTTAGTGTAGCCATATCTTCGAATACTTAAAGTTTAATGGACACTGCAAAAAATGGTGTAACTTAATGTTTTTATATTTCGTTTTCAACTTATGTTTCCAGAAAACATCCTGAGGACGATTCCTGCTTCGTTCATTTCTTGAAGATTTTTTTTAAAATTTTGTTTCGAACGTTTTTCTGCAAATTTAACGAAACCCCGTCGTTCTCTCATACTTTCGGTCCAACTTCGAAATTTTTACCCCCTTCTTTACCCTTTTCTAGACGTCTAGAAAAATGACATCCCGAGCATGCTCTCCCAAAGTAATTTCATTACTCAGAAAATTGTCCAGTGGATATTCTACGGATATCCCGTGGGATCTTATACAGAGGTTCTACAGATATCCATATGCAAGACGTTTCAGAACAGAATATCTTGAGGACTTTTTATAGCTACTGTATAACAGAATGCCTTCAGGATATCTTGAGGACTCTTTGTAGATCTAACAATGTCTCGAGGACTTTTTGCAGATCTAAAGCTAGGTTCACACTTGAAGTTGAAGTAAGAAAAAGTAAGAAAAGCAGGGAAAAGGTGTTCATCTTTGAGTTATAGCAAGGTCGATCTAACTATCAATAGTAAAATCCTTGCTCGGGGTAACTCAAATGTGAACTAATGCGGTTAACTTCTCCTAGTGAATCTAGCTTAACAATGTCTTGAGGACTTTTTCTGTGAATATATCAGTATGTCCCCTTGCACTATGTTGATTTAATTGTTTAAAAGGTAGAGTAATTGTATAAGTTTGAGAAGTCAAACCAAGATATTAAAGATATTGTACTTTACAAGGTTTTAAGAGAATACCTAAAGCAAATCTGATTATCTTGCGTGAGGTAAAGAGTAGAGTTGTTGGATGCTAAGCCGCCTTAAAGATATATCTTAGATACACTAGGGGCAAAGCATTTACACCTTCATTTTTCACAGTACATTTGGCACCAACACTCAGAATTTTTTTTAAGTGCAAAATATTCATTAAGAATGCATGAATGATGAAAAAACATGTAAAAATGAAAGAAATGTCGAAGAAAAGCACAAAACTCTGATTATCTTGCGTGAGGTAAAGAGTAGAGTTGTTGGATGCTAAGCCGCCTTAAAGATATATCTTAGATACACTAGGGGCAAAGCATTTACACCTTCATTTTTCACAGTACATTTGGCACCAACACTCAGAATTTTTTTTAAGTGCAAAATATTCATTAAGAATGCATGAATGATGAAAAAACATGTAAAAATGAAAGAAATGTCGAAGAAAAGCACAAAACTCTGCCAAAAAGTTGTCACAAAGTGTAAAATATGTGAAAAATTTTTCAAATAATCAAAGATTGAACATTTCTGCAACACTGCACTATTTTTTAATCAATCTCTGATCACATTCCACAATTTAAGCACATTTTTAGCAAATTAACGCAATCTTCAACACTTTCTTTTTACACTTTTCAACTCTCCTGAGCACACTTTGACACCACTTTACTTGCCACATTAATTACTTGAACAAAAACAAACAAAATTTCCAAACCCCATACTTATCAACGCAATGCGCCGCGGTTATAACGTAATAATCGCTTATTAAGGCGCCGCCGCAGAAAACATATCCGTTAATTCTCGTCAGCATTGCCTATTAGTCGAGAAAAAATATGTAAATTTCCTTTCTCTTTGGGGAGAAATACATTACCAAGTAAGGAAACTCATCTTGCTGCGCCTCGTCACCGCCGACAACCCTGGAAAGTGAGTTATACCTCGGCGACGGTAATCTCGTTACATCGTTAGCCCTCGAATTGATTTCGAGCGGAGAAAGAATTAAAAGGAAAGCGATGTAGGGCAACATGGCGCGGTTCTGTCTTTTATCACTTTTCAATTTTCTTATCGTTTTTATTGACTTTTTTTTTTATTTTGTTGAAAAAGATTAATAGTGATAGGTTTTGACAAGTGGAAATTGTTATTTATCATTTTTAATTTATTGTTTTGTCTTATTTAACTGTTGGATGGATGGAATTGAAAGTTATTGCGGGAACCTCGTTATAACGAAACACTTGGGAGCAAAAAATAAGTTCGTTTGACGAATTTATTTTTTGTGGATTCGAATTTTTTCGTTATAGCGAGGTTTTTGTTTGAGTGAGTTTGTTATAAAGGGGTTTGAACCATAGATTAAATTTGTTGTGAAGTCAAAAATGTTACATATGCTGGAATTAAGGCTGTTCCCGTAGAATTCCTTAGTTGTTGAGTATGGAAGCTGATAGTTGCCATCACGTCATTATACCAATTATATTGTGTATTTGTTACTTGAGTTTATAATTAGGGTATGGATTTTTCGGGTAAAACCTGAAAATACCCGAATTTTACTCCCTGAAACAATTTTCATAAATTCGGGTAGAACCCAAAAAAACCCCGAAAAAACAATTTACGGGTTTGCACTTAATCATGTTTTTATACATGTAAATCATACGACAAGACTAATTATTGGATGATTAATTGATAATTAGCTATTACACTATATCCAAAATGATAAATTACAAGTTCGGCTAAGAAGCCACGAAAACTTTCTGGCTTCCAAGGGGCAGCAAATTAAATTTCTCAATAAATTAATTTAACTCCAATTAACAATTTTCATTTTTTATTTCAGATTTGAAAATTGCAAATTAACCAAATACACAAATTTTCAAAAATTTTCAAAAAATTGACGAAAACAAGTGTGGACAATTGTCCTATGGTCGTCCATCCAGAGGTCAAGCGACAAACTCAAATCCAGCAGATGGAATTGTCAAGAAATGTGTTTTCTTGGATCCAGTCCAAGTAGGATGAAATGCGAGTGAAAATCCCGGGTAAGTTTCGTTTTCCGCACAAACCGAGAGAAATTATTCCAACCAGTTGTGGTTTTTTGGTTTTCGGGTCTTCCCAGACGAGTGGTCCGCCGGAATCGCTCTTTTAAAAAAAAATTTTTGTTTTATGAGAGAATTTGAAATCAAATTTTCAACTGCAAGAAATTTCAGATTTACAAAAATTTACAATAATTAAATTTGTTGTAAAGAACAAATGCGCGTTACGTTTACGGTTTTAAGGAACGCTTTCCGGTAAATTTTGTAAAGTGTTCTTTTACAAGATTAAACTTAATGTAAATTACATGTTTGCAATAAATTATTGTAAATTTTTGTAAATCTGATTTTTTTTGCAGTGCAATTTACTCTGCAAGCGCCTGCGTCTTCTCTGAAAGCGCAGATTTTTTCTTCGGTTAAGATCTCGTCGCATTCGTAGTTTAGGAGGTCGCAACAGTGGTCGTGAGAGAGAATTGTCATTTCTAGTTTGCGGAGAACGTGGACTGAGAAGCTGTCTGGAAGATAGTTATGTAAAAGTTAAGTGAAAGGTAGATATATTAAGTTTGATGTGGAAAAGTGATTGAAAATTTAACTTTAAGTGTAGTAAGTAGTGGAAATGTGAATTAAAATAAATCCACACCAAAACAAAAATTATTTTCAAAAATCTTACTCAAAAAACAGATCAAAAACTCACTGAAAAACAGGAAAATAATGTAAAAACAACTGCAATCTTTAAAAAAATTCACTCAAAAATCAAATAAATGATTCAAAAAACACAAAACCAAAAAAAATTCACAACAAGAAAATCAACAAAACCATCAAAAAACCAAAAGACAAAAATAAAAATATATTTAAATTTTTAATTACCAACAGATATCGATCCCCAACCCGCAATTTTAGCAGTTTCTCCATCAAACGATTTCCTTCTTTCCGCCAAACAAATAGTACTAATAAAACTCGACATATTCACTTTATCGGCCAATCGCAACAACGCAATATCGTGCGTTTTTGCTGCCGTATTGAACCACGGGTGCGGAATTATCTTCGACACGTTAATATTAACGTGCGGGCCATCGGATGACGTATTTCTATCATAATCTCCCAACCCTACGACGAAACTCGTGGCTAATTTGCTAAAAGACACAATTTGCAACTTTAATTACATTTCTGCGATCGATAATCGAAACAACAGACTTTTTCACGCAATGTGCAGCTGTTATAACGTAATTTTCGCTAATGAGTGAACCGCCACAAAGAAATTGTCCATTTAAATGCAGCAACATAACCTGCAATATGTCAGATTTCATTAAAAATTGTTTGTGAAATTTGTTTGCACGTCAAACCCCGTTATAACGAACAAACTGTAACGACAACCTCGTTATAATGAAATGATCAAAAATATCATTTATTTCCATTAGACAGCCATGTTAAAAATTTTAGGATAACGAAACTTGTTATAACGAAGTATTTAGTTGAAATTTTTACGTTAAAAAAAAATTTTGTAAATTCACTATAATGAGGTTTACGGTATAACGAAAAATAATTTTAACGAAATTTTTTTGGTTTTCAGCGTGTCGTTGTAACGGGGTTCTACTGTAAAAGGATAATCAACCATAAACGGAAATTCATTTCTTGCAGCTCGAACTCCATCAGTTATTCGGAAATGTATGTCTTCGGTATCAGTTTGCTGTAATTTGAGATAAAAATGTCGTTAAAATATTTTGTAATGTATAGATTACAAAACTTTTTTTTGTTTTGTATTGCAGTGCAGCATCAAAGATATTTGGCGTTGGTTTGAATTAAGGGGCAGCTTAATCTATTGGAATTGTAAGTAGGTTTAAATTTTTATTGAAATTTCATTAAATTGAATGAAATTTTTTTTTTTTAAATTTGTGAATTCTTTAGAGATTTTTTTTATGGAGTTTTAAGTGTGGAATTTAAAAGAGATTTTTAGATATTTACGTAAAATTATTAGGTGTTTAAAAAGGTTTTCTTTGAATTTTAAGAGATTTCCATGTAATTATTAGACATGTTCTTTAAATTTTTACTTGTTTTTAGGCATTTTTTTTAAATTGTTCGACTTTTTTCGTCATTTTTAACATTTCTTTAAATTTTTAGTTATTTTTAAAACGTTTTTCGACATTTTTCGTCATTTTTCGACACTTTCTTTAAATTTTAATGCATTTTCTTTAAATATTACTCATTTTTACACAATTTCATTAAATTTTTAACTTCAAATTTCAAACCAACAAATCTAAACACTGGTTACTCATTTCACATACCTCAAAATCCCCAGGAACCACAAAACAAACGACCAAAACGCTCAAAACGCTCAAAACCTGCAACATTCTGAAGAAATTCACTTCCAACCAAGAGTCAACAAGTACCAAAGGTTTGTTTTTATCATTTTTCATATCTATCTTTTGCTTTCTTGTCATTATAATTTATTGAATTGAATGCTTCACATATTTCTATTTCCCACGTTACAAAACTTCTTTATCGCTGAAAAAACATGGCCGACGATCATCTGTGACGTCTCGAACGTCGATTACGACCAGCAGCGATGTTTTAATCCAATATAAGTACCGTGCAATGCGGGGAAAACAACCCACGTCTGTTTTTCTTTGCACTAAAGGCCGTTGATGCGATTCCAATTAAATATCTGTTGGTCACAGTGGTTCCATTTATAGATGAAAATCGTTCGATTCAATTAGGTTAGTTGTTCTCGAAGGACGATGATTTTGTGTTGAAATGTGTCAATAATTGTGTTTTTAGTGTTACATGTGATGGATAGTGAAAGGATTCAGGAAATGGTGATTTCTGGTTTGTGGTATTTGTATGTAATTTTGTTGTTTTGAAAATTTTTCAATTTTCAAAAGTTTTCAGAATTTGTTGAATAATTAATCTGTAAAAAAAAAATTATTTCTAAATGGATTTTTTTTTTGTGTGTAAAATTTTCTCATGGTGATATTTTTTTGCATTGGTTTGTTTACCATTTTGTTATTTTTAGATTTTTATTTGTATTTTTTGCTTTTTTGTGTTTTTAGATGAAATATTCATGTCTTTTCATGTTTTTAGATTGATGTTTTCATTTCGGTGTTGCTTTTACATGAATTTTAAAGTATTTCACACAGATTTTTAGCTTTATTTCTCATGTTGTAAGTTTTCAAAAATGCTTGAAAACACTCATTTTGCTACACAAATTGACATCTAACAAAATCCCAACTTTTATTTACATCTTCAAAACTCTATCTTTTGTCTACACACAAATATTTCATTCAAAATCAAGTCTAACAAACCAAATTAAATAAAGACCATCCACATTGAAAACTCTTTTCCTGAGCCTATTTGCAATTCCCAACCGGAAACGAGTGCTCTAGATAGAATCCAGTCGGACGACTGCCAGGTCGTCAAATGTCATTACACACTGAAAACCTTAGACTTAAATTCACATCGTCGGCAGCAAAATCCACTTTCTCTTCTCAGCTTCCGTAACATCAATCGTAATCTCTTAATCTTACTACGACGCCGCTCTCATCAATTTCCTGCCGATTACGAGCTTATGGATTATCATTCACTTATTTTAAATCTCATCCAACTCCATCAAACTACGAGCATCAGTTTAACACGTAATAATCGCCTATTAAAAGACCGAGACATAACAAATTAACAAACGGCCGTTGTTAGGCCCACTTTACCGCGTCTTTACAACCGTGTACGGAGCTTCGTCCGGGCCCGCGGGATTATCGATAAACGGTTTGAAATAATCCTTTGTACTTTTCTGCTGGGTTTAGAGTAATTATATCTGATATTTAACACTTGTACTGATGATATTAATGCTTTTTAAAAATTTCAGATGTCCAAGTTGATGATTTTTGATGATTTTTTTAAAAAAAAATCGGATTTGATGGCACTTCGATGCGATTATGGGTCTGGAACTTTGAATGTATAAATTGGTCCTGCTGAAAGACCTAAATTTTGTTTGGGAAAACCCAGCAAAAACAGACGCAATCGCAATCGCCAAGAAAACAAAAAGCAAACCAACAATTCTTCGTTGACTTTAGCGTTCACCCGTATCATGTAAGTAGATTGAAACCGAATAATACGAATTGTGTGGACTAATACCGCATTTGAAATTATGTATACAACGTTTATTCGCAAACAGAGACTCAGACTCGCACTCGGATTGCACGCGATCAACAGGATACTGAATCAGCTGACGTCGATGGAATTTGCATTTAATTGAAAGGATTCGCTTCCTACAGCTCACAGTTAAGCATAAGCATAACCATACAGCACACACTCAGTCGTCCAGCATTTGTCCTTGGACGTTAACACATTTTCCGCGGTCAGCAACGAGTTTTTAATCGAATACACTGCAAATGAAGTCGATGTGACATGCTTGGGTCTAACTGTCAAAATGGTTGTCATGGCTTGTTCGCTTTACTCCTCGTTACACTGATCACAAACGTCGTGTGCAAGGTAAAATATGAACATATGGGTAGGGCTGTCAATATCGGACTATTATCATAATTTCGATATTTTAATAAAATTATGGATACATAATCGAAATGTCGATAAAATGACTTGTATTAATATAATATCGATATTGATATTATTACAGGTCGATATAACGAACTCGATGGGACCGTCAAATCTGTTCGCAATATCGAGAGTTCGTAATATCCGAATTTTTTAACATTGAATGGATAGGAATCCAACCAAACTTTTTAAAAAATTCGTTAAAACGAGGAATTCGCAATAAACGAGTTCGTAATAACGAGGTTTGACCGGTATTGAATTATACCGATATTTCGATATTTTTGACAATTTTAAATTCGGTATTACGATACAACGATACTTGTACAGGTCGAATCTCGATATAATGAAACTCAAAGGGGCCATCAAAATCTGTTTGCAATCTCGGGAGTTCATAATATCCCATATAGCGAATAAATTTGTTTCACCGAATTCAATGCAAAATTTGTTTAAAGGATAATAAAAGTGAAAAATGAATTAATAATCTAAATTTATGCCACGTTATTTAAAAACCAACAAAAATGAATTTTGATGTAGTTTTAAATTACCCTGAAAAGTTTTAATGTAAGATTTTTAACTCCTTGTCTCTATCTCTGTCTCTGTGAGATTTCAACAATTTGTTAGCGAAAAAACCCATCAAACTTGCCATTTTAGACCGGAAATTGATCTTAAAATGAGAGAAATAAAGCAATATGATATCAATTATCGAAACATCAAATTGACAGCCGTACTTATGGGATTTGAGAATTAATTGATGATGTTGATTAAGTGCGGGGAAATTTGATATTGAAATTATGTTGCATTAAGGAATGTCAAAGTTTCGATTTTTTGTAATTGAAAGTTTTGTATTTTTTAGTTATTTTGGATTTAGAAATGTGGAATATAGTGGTTTAGTAGCCTGTTTTATTTTTTTATTTTTTTTTCAATTCACGTGTGTATTTCCTGTGAGTTCAAGTGCAACTTTTTTTGTTCCTTTTTGTTTGTGTTCAATAGAGATGAAAAATTAATAAAAAAGATTCGAGGTGTATCTTCCTGTTGGTAGTATAATTGAAATTCCATTGCGAAATTATATGCAAATACTATATTTTTTAGTTTTTATCATTTTTAACTCTCTGAAATCAACAAAATAAGTCAAAAATTGATTAAATTATTTTAAATTTTTAATAATTTTCTTTGATTTTAGTAATTTCTACAAATTGGTTGTAAAATAATTCTAAAATATCAAAAATAACAAAAATGTTTTTTTTTAATGAAAATTCACATAAAATCAATAAATTTCATCAATTTTTTTATTATCAAAAAAGCAAAAACTTTTTAATTTCTATTTTAAGAATGTAGAAATTGGGTTGAGGCCTAAAGAAACAAACATTGGACAATATTCATTAAACTACGGTAAGAAAACATAATGAAACTTTAAAAACCCACGTTAAAATCGCTTAAATTCAGGTTTACGAAATGGACTGCGGTTCAAAACGAGGCGGGAAACGAATACCGAAACAGACAAAGCCGAAGGCAAAAGCACGCGCACTGTCAGCTTGAAATGTAGTAAGTTATTTGATGGATATAATTCTATTTGTAAGTGGAACTATATGTTGTTACCCCTCAAATGAAAGCTCTAGAGAAGCCCAGTCCGAACCACTATCGGTTCATGGGTCTAAAATACACTTAACAGGTCGAAAATTAAGTTTAAAGTTCGAGCTGTAAAATTTAGACGAATTCGCTCGAACTCCAAAACTTTCAAACGCAATTTTAGCATTGTTGCGCACGTTTGAGACCCATAAACCCTGGGTGATTCGGAATCAGCTCGTGGAGAGCTTTCATTTGAAGGGTAAGTATATATATTTCCACGTATTGTTTACGTCGCTAGAGCGCGTTTTTATTTTCATTCGCGTCGATGTTTGTTTTCGCAGAATGTGGAGTGAAACCCATAGTTCCGAAAACACGAATCGTCGGAGGCGTCGAAAGTGTTCCCCATTCGCGACCTTGGATGGTAAACAAAGGGAAAACACCCATAATTCAATTTATTTTGGCTTTGTTTCATTTTTATCACTACAGGCTGCGCTATCGACCAATAGAGGGTTTTTATTTTGCGGTGGAACCATTGTTAATAACATTTACATCGTTACAGCTGGGCATTGCGTAATTGGGTAAAAAAAATTAAATTAAAAAAAAAAATGAATTTTTTTTTAAAATTTATTTTATAGGAAAAATGCGCGAGATTTCCACGTGATTCTCGGTTTGCACGACAAATTTAACGACAACCAGAAGGATAGTGGAACGTATCACATCAAGTCGATAACGATACATCCGAATTACGATCAGACGACGGTTGACAACGATATTGCATTGTTGCAGCTGACCGAGCGCATCGACTTCAACGATAAAGTTCTGCCCGTGTGTCTGCCGCAGTTCAACGCGGATTTCTCCGGCGCAAAGGGAATCGTTGCGGGGTGGGGGATGTTGATAGACAGTAAGAACCCACTAGAATGTTAGCAAACTTATTCAATAATGAATGTGTTGGAATTACTCTAGTTCTATTGAATTCTATAGACCTTTAATTTAATTCAATGGCATTAAGCCTAATTCTACAGTAATCTATAGAATTTTTTTACCTGGGTGGGTATTTGAAGTAGAAGTAATGTAAAGTAAGAAAAGTAAGGAGAAGTTGATCGCATCAGTTGACATTTGAATTGTCGCGAAGTGTATCTGTTCTCCTCTTTGTAATTTTTACCCACAATGCGACATACTCGCTGTAGAAGTTGCATTATGAGAAGAGTGAACATAAGTGTGAACCCAGCTTTAAAGTAGGGCTGGGGGATTTGGATGTGGAGAAATGAGTGTGAATGAAGTTTTTGTTTTTTCAACTTTTTCAGTTTTGCACTTTTTCTTCTTTTGCATTGAAAAATGTGCAAAAGAGGTTGCAAAAGTTATAGAATTTTTGAAAAAGTATGAAAAAAGTGCAATGGCAAGGTGGAAAACTGCAAATTGTTTATTTGTGATTGATTGAAAATTGCAGAGGTTGTTCAAAAAATGAAATCTTGTACAAAATTTAAGAAAATTGCAAAAACTTCAATGCAGTTGTAGATAATTTGCAGGTCATAACTGCAGAAAAATTGCATTTAATTTGCAAAAATTTGATTAAATTGAAGATAATTTTAAGAAAATTACTCAAAATTGCAGAAAATTACACAAAATAGCAGATAAATTGCAGAAAATTTAAGGTAATTGCAAATAATTTTCAACACCTGCAATAAAAATTGTTAAGACAAAAACTCAACATTAAAAACCCATCCGCTTACTTCAAGCGACATTACTTAAAACAAAATTTATTTCTCCCCCACCACCACTAAATCACTCCATCATTACTGAACCATAAAACCACCATTTCCTCTTCATTCTAATTTCTTTTCCATCTCAACAATTTCACTCATTGGCGTTAAATTAAGAAAGAAAAACATTAACCACGACCCCAAAACTCATTCTCGCTCATTTTCACGCACAAACAAACAGAGTAATTTCAATACCTCTCTCTACCAAAGTCCGGTTGTACCAAAACCAATTCACCGCTTAACCGATGACGCCATTTATTCAAAATGGTGTTTATATTTCTTTACAACAGTACAAAACAAACTCTCTGGAGTCTTAGATTCAGGTGCAAGTTGCTGTATCATTTCAGAATTGGTTAGCAAGCTAAAATTAACCGCGTACGTGCACGGCATTAATTTGAACTTGCAGCCAATGGAATTTACAAAAACAAATCTTTGGTACAATCGACCCTTCAAAAAATAATCTCTCCAAATTTCGTCACCAGGCGGCCCCACCAGTCGAATGCTCCAGGAAGTCAACTTGCCAGTTCTCTCCAATGCAGATTGTAAAAGCAAATACCACAACGGATTGATATCCGACAACATGATGTGCGCCGGTCTCGCTTCCGGAGGCCAAGATGCGTGCCAGGTTGGGAAACGAACTTTATTCGACTTTACCTCGGGTTTTAAGCCGCACCGTTTTCTTCTTTGTCTTCTTACCAGCCACGTTGCTCGTAATTTGGAATGGTGGAATGTGCACTTTAGTTTATTGTCGCTAAAAATGGTTTTGGTTAGTTGCACTGGTCTGTCATTTAGTGCGCTGTTTATCAAGACGCGAAAGGCATTTGTAAGAATGAGTTTTGCTAATGAATAGAAATGAAGTTGTTTTTCTTGTTTTATAGGGTGATTCGGGCGGCCCCATGCTTTATCAAGTAGACGGTCGTTGGAATCTAATCGGTGTCGTTTCCTGGGGAAATGGTTGCGCTCAACCAAACCAACCCGGTGTCTATACGAATGTGAGTCGGTACGTCAAGTGGATTTACTCCGAGACGGGCAATGCCGTGTACTGCTGGTGAAATTGTTGAATGGAATGTGAATTGGAGAATAATAAAATCAATTTGCTCGTTAATGAGTTGTGCTTGAAACTGGATCACTGCGACTTAATTAAATAATTTATTCGATTCAATGGCGTGGCGTAGTTTTTTGGGTCTTTAGGCAAGAAATCGTTCTGGGTGCTGCCAACCTACCAGATAGGGAAGAAGGAAGGAAGGAAGAAATACTGCTTAAGGTCACAAGCGGCTACAAAAGGGAAGAAGGGGGCTCAACAGGCCACTGTTAGGTCATTAACAGTGTGTGAACAACTGTGTTTTGTCACTCAAAAGAGGGTTGTTCACAGTACTTTGTAATACTGTAACAGTTTGACAGCTTTTAGGTAAGGTTTGTCACTCAAAACAGTGTGAACAACAAACTTTACCTAAAAATTGTCACACTGTTACAGTATTACAAAACTGTTATAGTAACTCTACCATATCTGAAATATGGTAGTTCAGATATAGTAGAGGAAAAATTAGTATGGATCAGGCGAAAATCGATTATGATCAATTATCCGAATTATCCGAACCACCCCCATCCCCGAGCAGTTCGGATAATCGAGTTTCTACTGTAGTGAGAAGAATATTTTGTCCTCAGGATGTCCAATTGATGATGATTTGTCTGTAGGTGGACGTGAGATGTTGTTTATTGGACTTATACGTGTTGTGGACATTCTCAAGATGGTTTGTGCTAGCTGGGAGCAATTTAACAAGTAAACGTGTGAAGCATAAGTTTGCAAGTTAAAGCTGAAAGAAAAGGAAGGCATTTTTCATTCCTAAAAATGCTTTGTAAACTTTGTCTCTTTTTCTTGTTTATTAGGCTCAAGTCATAAAAGGTTCAAATCTTGATGATTATTGAGTTTGACAGTCACTAAGAACAAGAATAACTGTAGTGAAATACTTGCAAAACAGTTAAAAGATATTTCTGTGTAAATATAAATACAGAAGTGAGAAAGAGATGTCTGTTTAAGGTTTTTAGTGGCAACCTAAATCAAACTGCAAATGAAATTAGCCTTTTTCTTGGTCGACATGTTGCGAGGCTTCCAGCTAGCCTCGTTTTCAACTTCAATCTGAAAACGAGGCTTTGGCTGGTAATGTAGGTCTTAGTGCTGCATTCTGGTATAGAAAATTAGTTTATTATTTTTAAAATAATAAAAAATCTAATCTAATAACAAAATATGTTTTTTAACGACTACTGAAAGATATAAAAGTAAGTAAACAATTTTTATACAAACTTAGAACGGATTAGCTTCATTTTCACTGAAAACACTAGAGTTTGGATTGGAGGGTACCCGCCAAAGCCTCGATTTCAAACAACAATGGACGTGGCCATGGTCTCGTGATATCTCGTCCTGAAAAAGGCTAATTGCGGAAACAACCGACGAAACAAAAACCAAGAAGTAAAAAAGAAGGAAAAGCCCTAGCTATAAAAACGCTCAAGAAAGAAAATAACCACAACTGGAGGTAGGAGATCACGTTTGGTGTGTAGTAAAACAGGGGAAACCACAAAGATGTACAGTTAGAATCTTTTCCGCTGTTGTGGCACAGTCGGACTGTGTAAAGATGAAAGTGAGTGCTAGTTAATGGATCAAGTGGAGAACACGTTGAATGGGTGTTATAAATTGTAAATAATAATGATTTTATAATTTACAATGGATGTCATGGCAAGAGTTGTCCATTAAACTATTTTGGGAACATTTTTTTGCAATTTAGGCTGATTTAGGCTAATTTTCTTCAACTTTGTGGAAATAATTATATTTTCTGTATCTTTGTATGCATTTCTGAGGAATTTTTAAACATTTGCATCTTTTCTGAAAGCAATAAATGATTTTATAGATTTTCTGTAAGAATTTAATGGTGTTGTACATATTTTAACAGCTTCATGCATATTATGACACATCCTGCATACTTTCTCTGTAATTTCCAACCTCTAGGCTTCCTCTAAACGCTTTACTTCGCTTCATTACTTCCTACAACCATTAGCCACACATAAAACCACTAATTACAACCAAAAAACACTCCATAATTCCAAATCTCGCACTTCCGATTCAAATTACTAAACCATCAACACTAAACCACATTTAAAAACCTCCAAATTAACTTTAAACCCCTTAAAACACTTAATTCCAATCAATAAACCACCAAAACCCACTCTTTCCTTCCCACCGACATTCAAAATCCGCGCCAAACGCGTCACGTGATCTCAACAAACCACAACTTCGACAAACCGCCACTAGATACCACCCGACTCTCGCGTGACTCACACGAGAAGCACTGTTATCAACCACCACACCGACCGGTCGCCGGTATCGTAAAAAAGTAAGCCTAAACCATTTTCATCCCCCAAATATTTATTCCCTCACCCCAACAGACTCAAAACGACAACTTAGCAACGCGAAACGAGAGCGAGCGGCATACGGACGGTGTTTTCACAACTCCAAAACACGAGTATCCCAACTTCGGAACACCCCCTGATAGTTCTCCCGTATAATTTGTATCGCCAGCCCCCCGCGGGATAATCGACTCGCCCCAACTCCACCTGAAAGTAAACGTGGCCGAATTGAAAAGGAGACACGGGACGAGGGCGAGGCGGAGTTTGAAAGTTTTCAAAGCGGACCGAAGCCGTTACACCGATTCCCTCCTCCGACACGACGTTCTCGGGACCTTTTACGCTATTTTTTGATCCCGGATTTCTTCCGAAACGACTTTTAAATCTCGATTTTCGCCCGACGCGCACGTGACAGTTTCGATTTCGTTTTTTATCGCGCGACGGGCGTTTTGCAGGTGAGTTCGCTATAAAGGGGTCGTTGGACGGGTTTGGGTGGGTGTTGAGCTGCGGGGCGATGTGGTTGGACGCCATTGAACTCCTGGAGTTGTTTTATTTCAGGTATTTGGATGATTCATGAGTTTTTTTTACTCTTTTTCGGGTTTTCTCACGACCTTGGTCGAGTTTTTGAGGATTTTCTTCGAGTTTTGATGAAATTTGATGAAAAGTCACGTTTTGTGCTGGTTTTGGGGGTTGTGGGGGTTGTTTTTTGTTGTAAACACGTGAGTCATGGTGGTTGACGGTTGTTAGTGTGGATTGAGGTCAACTGGGGAGTTTTTAAATTTTTTTAAAATTTTTTTAAATTTTTTTAAAATTTTTTTTGTTGAGTTTGAAATGTAATTAAAGGGAAAGTGGGCTTGCCGGCGCCGCAAGGTTTGTTAAGGTAAATATGATTGTTTATTTATGGGTGGGATGGGGTAGGGGGTAGTGGGTGGGTGGTTTTTTTGGTGGTGTGGAAGGATGAGGTAAAGTTAGAAGTGTTGTGTTGAAATAGTTGTGGAAAGTGTGAATGGGTGGGGTTGGGTTGAGAAAGTGTGTGGAAAAGTTGTGGAGGGGGGGTTGTGAAGGTGTGAGTGGTGTGAAAGTAGTGGGGAGGGGTGGGGAAGTGGAGAGGAAGTTGTGAAAGCTGTGTAAGAAATTGGTGAAATGTTAAAATTGCAGGAAAATGTTTGAACAATTGGAGAAAATTATTCAAAATTTAGAGAATCTGCAGGAAAATGAACTAAATTGATAATTTTTTTGCAGATTTTTTATAATTTTGGTGATTTTTCTGCAGATGTGGGGAGTTTTTTGCTTTTTTGCAGAAGAATGTCCAAAATTATTTTAAAAATTCCAAAAAACTGCAGAAAAGTTCAAAATTATCAAAAATCTGCATAAAAATGACCTAATTTGATGAATTTTCTGCAGAGATGCTTAGATGCAGAAAAATATACAAAATACTAAAAAAAAAATCAAAAAAATATTTTCAGTTATCCAAAACCATCAAAAAACAAAAAAAAAATCCAAAAAACCATCTGCAAATCACCATAAACATCAGAAATTCACAAAACATGCAACAAATTACACAAAATAACACATTCAACACCACAAAAACAAGAATAAATTTCAAAAACAATCCATATAAACCTTCAACAATACAAAAACAAGCAAAACTACAAAAATCAAAAACAAAACAAAAACAAAAATCAAAATTTTTTTTTTGTTTTATAAAAAAAAAAATCAAAAAAATGTAAAAAAAATTATTCCAATGACCCATATACCCATAGACCATCATAAAAAACTATAATATTAAATAATAGTTAGTTTGAAGATGATGATAAACAGGTGCAAAGCTGGATCACCTTGAATGACCACTTGTGCGATGAGAGGAAATGGCGCATTATGTGGATGAGTGGTTGGATTTTTTCATTTAATGTTTCCTAGTTGTTGCCAAAGATGTTGATGATGATGTTTGTGACCCGAGCTGCCACGAGTTCGATCTGGAAAGATTATGTTGCGCGAATTTAAATTATACACTGGAGTTGATGCGCGCGTGATTGAAAGGGTTAAGTTTTTTCCCATATGAAAAAAAAAAAATTTTTTTTCTGGTGTGTATTTTTAGTGATGGTTTTGAAAGTTATGAAGAATGAAAGGGTTGAAAATTGGATTTTTTTTTTTTTTTTTTTTGGAAATATTTTTTTTTGAATTTTTTTTTTATCTTATTGAGTTGTGAGATAAGAAAGCGATTTTTGCTGAATTGTTTCTGTGAATTCTCGTGTGTGTTGTTACGAGTGCAATTAGCTGCGCATGTGAAAAGATTTGAAATTTGAAATGGTTGGGAAGAAATAGATTTTATTTTATTTGGTTTGGAGATCGCTTTGGTGTTTAGTGAAAAAAAAAATTTTTTTTAGGGATGAGTTTTTAGTGATGTTTTTGAGGGGGATGAAAAGTGAAAGGGTTGAAAATTGTAATTTTTTTTTTTTTTTTTTTTATGGGAGTTTTTGCAGGAAGTGATAAGTGATGTTTAATATTTATGATTTTTTTTTTGAAAAATAAATTATGGTATTGGTTGTTTTTGAGGAATTTGAGGAATTTTTGTTCATTTTTGTTGTTTTTGTGAAATTGTTTAGTGATTTATTGTGTTTTATCAAAGGTTTTTGACTTGTTTTTGAGATTTTAAAAAGGTTTTGTTGATTAGATTGAGTTTTTTTTACTTTAAAAAAATTCTATTTCTGAGAAATAATCGATTTGTTTTTATAAATGAAAAGTTCTGATTTTTTAGACATTTTTAATGGAAAATTGTTATTTTTTTGAATTTTGAAAATGAAAATTTGCGAGTTTTTAACATTTTTAATGAAAATTTGCGATTTTTTTGAATTTTTTAAATGAAAATTTGCGATTT
This sequence comes from Stenotaenia linearis, assembly GCA_034700445.1. Classification (NCBI taxonomy): domain Eukaryota; kingdom Metazoa; phylum Arthropoda; class Chilopoda; order Geophilomorpha; family Geophilidae; genus Stenotaenia; species Stenotaenia linearis. The sequence continues at coordinate 34,402 of JAQIXT010000290.1, forward strand.
TTCGACACTTAATAAAAATTTGCGATTTTTTTGCATTTTTTAAATAAAAATTTGCGATTTTTCAACATTTTTAATGAAAATTTATCAAAATTTATTCATTTTCGACCTTTTAAACTAAAATTTCTAAATTTCACAAATTTCCAAAATTCCCTCTCAAACCTCGAAATTGCAACAATTCTAAAAATAGGCCTAACTCCCTTATTGATCGCAATGACCCCCTGCTGCTAATAAGCTGACCGTACACTAATTACGAGTATCCTTTTGGGAAATCTTAGCCTTAGCATCAACCCTTTAAACCCATTGTGCAAAAGAGTTTTGTAGAGCACGTGACTCGCTATGAATATATTTAAATGAACAGTTTGAAGACCTCGTTTCGAGTGTTTTGAGCGACTGGTAGCCAGTGGGACCAGATGTTGTTGCTATCTTGGGATTTTCTATTTTTCTTGTTGCGATGCAATGGGTTTGTTTTATTATGCGATAATTGAATGTGGGGGTGTTTTGTTGCTCTGATTGTTTGGGAAGGGGTGGGGGAGTGGTTCTGTGGGTTTGAAATGATAAAAATAGGAATGTTTAGTGAAAAGGGTGTCGAAAAATGATGAAATTTCGAAAATTTAGTTAAAAAATTGTTGAAAAATGATGAAATTTCGAAAATTTAGTGAAAAGGTTGTCGAAAAATGATGAAATTTCGAAAGGTTTTGAAGAAAAATGTTGAAATTTCGAAAGGTTTTGAAGAAAAATGTTGAAATTTCGAAAATTTAGTAAAATAATTGTTGCTAAATGATGAAATTTCGAAAATTTAGTGGAAATTTAGTGGAAAAATGATGAAAATTCGAAAATTTAGTGAAAAGGTTGTCGAAAATGATGAAATTTCGAAAAATTTATCAAAATTAGTGAATTTCGAAAAATTTCGAATAGAAATGTATTAAAATTAGTGAATTTCGAGAAATAGGTTGTCAAAAAATCATGAATTTTTGAAAATGAGAAAATTTATTGAAAAATTTTCAAAATTTTGTTTTTAATTTTTTTTACTTTTGACAAACGTTTCGAAATTTTCTCATTTTTCGAAAATCTTTTCAGCATATTTGAGAAATTTACAAATTTTGATAAAATTTTCTTCAAATAAATCTAAATTTCGAAAAGTTTGTCAAAAGTAAAAAAATTCAAAACAAAATTTTGGAAATTTAAAGAAAAAAAAATTTTTTAAATTTAAGTTTAAAAAAATATTAAAACTTTTTATATTTCTAAAATTATTCATAAAAAAATTGCCGGAAATTACATAATTTAAAATAACAAAATTTATAAAGAAATTTATCAAAATAAAAAAATCTAAAATTTCATTTCAACAAAAATTACAGAAAAAAAATTGTTTTCGGACTTTTATCGTTAGAATTTACATTTAACGCTTTAATTTACGTTATTTAAAAGTCCGACTTAAGTTGAGGGCGGAGAGAAATTGAAGTGACTTCGTTATATCGAGGTTTGTGAACATGCACTCGTAAATTAAGCGGAATGCAGGGCGCCAGGTGGCGCGCCTTCATTTCTCACCTGTGCGAGATTGTTTTCTTTTTTTGTTTCATATTTGAGTGTGAAATGAAATTCAGTTTAATTTTAGTTTTTTTTTTAAAAAATTTTTTTTTTTAAATTTTATAATTTTATTGAAATTAGTTTTTTTATTTCTTTTTAAATTGGATTTGAAAATGTTTTTTTAGTGAGGTGGATTGTTTTTGAAATTTATTGAAAATTTATTGAAATTTAAGAAAATCTAATGATATTCAATGAAAATGTAGTGAAATCTGAGAAAACCTATTGAAATCTATTGAAATCCCAACAAATTTAATGAATCTATTGAAAATTCATAGAAATTTCATTGCAATCTGAGATAATTCAATGAAATCTTGAGATAATCCTATGAAATTTATTGAAAATTCAAAAAAATTCATTGAAATCTGATAAAATCTAAAAAAATTTATTGAAATCTGATAAAATCTAACAAAATTTATTGAAAATTCAGTGAAATCTGATAAAATCAGTCAAATTTATTGAAATCACAATGAAATCTATTAAAATCCCAACAAATTTAATGAAATCTGATGAAAATTCTTTGAAATTTAATAAAAATCCAAAAAAATCCTAGAAAATCAAATGGAAAATATTAAATTTCTAAAAATATTCAATAAAACTTATTAAAAACCCCAACAAAACTTCACCACAAAACTTCACCACATCCCCCCAACCCAAAACCCTTTACCACCCCAACCCCACTTACCCCTTCATCCCCCTTACTTCCATTTAAAAACCAAAATCAAATCCAAAAAAATAATAATCAAAAAAAATTTCTAATTCCAGACCTCCCACCCAAAACGATGACCTACGTCCAACGATCGACGAGTTTGTTAAACGCAAACTCGGACACAGATTCGACGCGATTCGATCGCCGCTTACCAACGGTGGCCGAAATACGGCAGCAATTCGAGCGCTCCGCACCGAAGAGCGCCCCGATTTTGCGCCAAAAGCCGCCGCCCGTTCCCCTCCGCTCGACCGGAGGACTGAGCGGGCCTCCGTTGGCCCATTCGTCGCCGTTCCAGCGCACCGGCCCGGGCGGGTTTCGATCGACGTTCTCCGGCCGGCCGACGCGCGAGGAAGCGGTGTCTCCGGTGTCTCCGCCGCCCAAGTCGCCGGACAAGAGAGTGACGTTCGTCGGGAACGGAGGAGTGTCGTCGGTGAGGGCGATGAACGGATCGACGACGGTGTATCCGGACGGATGGCACGCGAATATGAGGCCGAGGAGCACGACGCCGGATCCGTTGCGCGTCGTGAGTTGGGCGGCACCGAAGAGTTTTACGGTGTATTCGGGTAAGTGAGGATTTGATTTTGAGTTTTGGGGATTCGAAGGGATGCGAGTGTCGATACTGCGGGTTGAGACGCGATGTAAGCCGCCAAAGGGATCTTTAGCGTTTGGCCAGTGGGGTCTAGACGTACTCGTCACGGATGCATGCGGTTCACCGGCTTAGGAATAAAGACACCAAACTAACTTGAATTAGCGTTGGTGTCTCACTTATTCGCGCACAGAGGACCGGGATGTCCCGTCCCTAGACGACGGTGATCTCGGAAGCCGGTCGCACGTCGAAGTGAGATTTTTTTCGTATTTGATGGAATTAGACATTACTGTTTTCAAATTTAGTAATTTGGGTGTTTAGTTTGATTTTTTTGTTGTTGTTGTTGTTGAAATTAGATTTTTCTACTTTCGAAATTGGATATTTCTTCTTTGTCGAAATTTGAAAGTTTGCCTCATTTCTTGACTTTAAGGTTTATGAACCTCAAACTAAGTTTCCCACTTTGTAGAAATTCGAAATGTTGAAATTTGATAAGTTTTCTGAATTGTGAAAATTTGAAAATTGTCTGTGATTTCACCACAGAAATAATTAAAGGTAACTTAAACAGCCGCTGTAGTTTTCCCACAGGTGATCATTGTTGCAAGAAACTTTTCGAAATTTCCACAAACTCGTATTTTTCCGACATTTAAAATCCATCACTAAAAAAAAAATCAATTCCACTTAACCCCACCCCTAAATTACATTTTCTTAAACAAACACATTGACATTTTCATTTCTTTTCCTACGTGACGTAACGAATCAAATAAATTCACAAAAAAAAAACAAGAAAATAAAAAAGAAAAAAATCGGAAAACTTTATTAAGACAAAAATCTAAGGTGAACGAACACGTTCGCGTGTTTATTTATTTCCTCCACAATTTCTTGAAGAAAGAGAAAAAAAAATGGAGAAAGTGGCTCGTTTCTCATAAAAATCGTCGACGCGATCAGAACGCATTACGAAGCGAGTAAAGACTCTAAAGATGCGTCTTGCCTCTACAGGGTGTCTTAGCAATGAGTGGAAAGATGGAAAAAAATAGTCGAGAAGCTTTTATGAAAATAAATTTGCTGCAGTTGCGTTTTGACTCGACGGTTTTGTACGGAGACCCAAATCTACCATTAAGAATTTTTTTTTCTCGGATTTTAAAACATTCAAAAAATTTTATCCTAACCTTGCTTCACAAATCTTAATCTAAAATTTAAAAAAAAAATTATCTCAAGATTTTTTTTTTATTCTACGGAGGCCCATAGGGACCATATAATTTTTTCAAAATTGAAAAATTTGATTTTTTCAATTTTTTTTTCAATTTTTAAAAAAAAAATTAATTAAAATCAAAATCAATGAAAAATGAGGAAAAAAATTTTAAGTGGGAGCTCTGGGGTTCCGTAGAGGGGAAAATGAGATGTCGGTGTCGTTTTGCCACCTCATCTCGCATGTAAATAAAATTCGCGAAACGAGGAAATGAGGTCTGAGATGTTGCGTAATAAGCAAGTAAGATATATGTAACGATAAAATGGAAAAAAGTTGATTAAATGATGGCGTAATTTGGTTGTTTTTCGTTGTTCGTGATGATAATTGATCCATTTAGGCTGCGGTTGTTGGTGCGTTCGTCAAGTTTGTTGTCAGTTGCTACGTGATTCGAGCACTTGGAGTTGCTAATTAAGGATATTTATCACTTTAAGGAGGTTTTATCACAATTTAAAAAAAAATTTCAAAATTTTTTTGAAAATTTAACAATTCTGTTATACAACAAAGTAGTTTAATTATTTTTTGTTGTTTTATTAAAATTAGTTAAAAACTAATAGGAAATGCAAAGGGCAGCTGTTTCCGGTCGGGGTTGGCTTTCCTGGAAGGTTTGGGGAAGGTTTAGGACTTCTGAGAATTAAGTTTGGTCTCAAAGGTTTAGAAATGTCTAAAATGATGTGAAATTGAGTGAAAAAGTAATTTTGTTGAGTTGTTTTGTTATAGGAGTTGAACAGATCACTTGTCTGTCTGACTCCTTTTGTGAGAAGAAAGTTTGATATGTTTTGCGGCTTCGAATCAAAGGATAATTCATCTCGGCAAAAATGAAATTGGTGTTTGGTATTATTTATTTTATTGCAGCGGCTTTGTAAAACTATTAAGAAATTGGTTCAGTATTCGAAGAATTGTTGACGGACTGCGGTATTAGTTACGCACGGTAATGGTATTTTGAAAAAAAGTATTTTGAAAAAGTATTTCCAAACTTGAAAATAATAGAAAAAAGTATTTTGAAAATAACAAAATAAAATAGTATTTGGTACGTTCGGACCTCACTTTGCATTGCACGTTAATAATTGCGTTGTATCTTATTAGATTTAAAATCTCATCTGTTGGTGTGTATTTATTATTGCAGAGCTTTTGGTCACGCATGCCATTCTCTTTTTCTATTCATTCTATTCATCCACGTTACTCCAGAATAAACACGTACAAATGAAGTGGAGTTTTTGTTTGCATTCCACAGCACTTCACGTCGTGAGGCAAAAGAATGTCAATTTTTAAAATATTTATGAAACCAGTACAGATAGATGAAATATTTTAACGGGGTGACCACAAATTCAACCGTGAAGGTCATCTTCAAGGTCATTCATTTTGTAACTCGTAAACCGTAAGTTTACCGTAAGTTTACCGTCACGCTCGAGCAATTAAAACGTAATTTTTTCTGGATCGGAATGCGAAAATCGGTTGAATGCTATGTTCGCGTTTGTGATCGATGTCAGCGCTGCAAGCCGATTCAGAGAAAACCCGCTGGACTATTACATTCTGTGCCGCCTCAGATCGGTAAGTTTACCGTACGTTTACTGTAAGTTTACCGTAAGTTTACTCGTAAACCGCAAGTTTGAATTTCCATACAAATTTTGAAAACATTGTTGGTTTATACTAAATGTATACTAAATAATACTAAATTTTGAAGCGTCTGGTTCAAAGTTGTTGTGCCAAGTTCACACGTAAGTTGTAGCGCACCGTCAAATTAGTCTATCAGTATTATTCCAAATTAAAAAAAAATCAAAAAAGTAATTTTCTCCCACGCCAGAGTTGATCGATAAACGTGGAACTGGCAACATTATTCTTCGGATGATGTCGACTTAAGCTGCAGCGATGCGTTGTGTTCACGAGTGGGTGAAACGGTGATTCGGATCCCCTTGTCTTAAGCAGCTTAGTCATTGATCCACAACAGTCTTATTTGTGGATCAAACCCGAACCGCCATTCCCCCCACAAAATTCCACCGGTGGCTACGCAGAAGTTAATTTTAAGGGGTGCAAAAAAATAATCAATTAAATCAGTAAATCGAGGCGACGAAAATAAGCCGTGTCGCCCCCGTCGCACTCCGTACGTCACTGAATTCCACCATTTTGTTACTTTGAATGAGTAATGTCAATTTGACATGTTTGCACGTGTCGCTGATTTAATTGCAATTCCAACGAGACCGTGGATCTTGTTAATTCTGCCATTTATCGATTCATTCGCGCGATATTTGGAGAAGGGTCGGCTCGGAGTGATGCGTTGTCAACCGCAGACACGAGATGAAGAGACGCCAGTTTTTAATTTGGTTTCCTTTTCATTGGCGCCTCGCCTCGCGCCAACTTAATGTGAACTTATCGCTCTGTTTATACGCCAGCTCTCACCAGGGGGACGAATTCGTTTTTGATACTATATACACGAGTCTCTGAGCCTCTCACTCTCGAGAGAGAGTGTCTTTAATGGTGGAGTTTTTTTTTTTTTTTTGGTTCGGGATCGATGAAATCGGGTTTTTTGGAATCGAAAGTGAAACTTATTTTTTTGGGGGTGAGGTGGAGGTGAAGTGGTTTTTTGTGAAAAGGGGAAGTGGATTATGTGTTTGCTTGAATTTTTATTGGATTTAGTTAATGAAATTGTATGGCGATTAACGGGGAATTATTGTGGTAATTTTATGGTTTTTTCTCTCTCTAGAGGTTTTGTTAACAATGAATGGTTTTTTGATTGGAGTTGAAATGTTTCTGGGGTAATTAGATGGTGCTCTACAGCTTTGTAATTGACATTTAGTCTCTATTTTATACGGTTTAGAAGTTATGAAGTAATGGAGTTGAGGGAAAGATCTGAAAATTATCGTGGTAATTTTTTGTTGTTTTCGCATAAGATTTTTTCAACAATTCACGGTATTTTAAGTTTAAGTTATAATGTTTCTCGGGTAATTAGATGGTGTTCTACAACTTTCTAATTGACTTTTTTTCTTCATCTTTTGTGGTTTAGAAGTTATAAACTAACAAAGTTAAGCGAATAAAATGAAAATTATCGGGATAATTTATCGCTTGTTTTCTCTAAGGATTTTTTCAACAATGGATGTCATTTTGAATAAAAATTAAAACATTTCCAGAGTAATTAGATGGTGCTCTACAACTTTCTAATTGACTTTTTTCCTCTATCTTTTATGAATTAGAAGTTAAATGCCGAGTGTATGAATAGAAAATTACCGTGATAATTTCACATCGGTTTCTTCAAAGATTTTTCAACAATGTGTGACATTTTGAGTTAGTTAAAACTAAAACATTTCCAGACTAATTAGATGTTGCTCGACAACTTTCAAATCGACATTTCCCCTTTACCTCCAACAGTTTACGAGTTACAAAGTCAATAACCTTGAAGGTGACCTTGAAAATCAAATTTAAATTCCGTTACAATATCCACACCCAACTTCCCACACAACCCATCATTTCTGCAACTATTTAAGAAATATTTGAGAAAAACCAGACTTTCCGCGGCTTTTTACCGAAACCGCAAATCAAACGAAGCGAACGCCAAATTAATACGCATCGACACTTGTCGGGTTTGATCGAACGGTTAAATTTAAGCCTTTATTGGTTTGAACTTGGCTTGGTATCAGTGTCACAGTTGGTATTTATGTTGGTAGGCTGTGAAAGAGTAAATGGAAGGGTGTGGTTCGCTTTGTATGCAAAGCACCGCCTGCAAATGTGCTTCTCCTTTTAACACTGCTCCTCTGGTTATGGGAAAGTGCAAGTAACACTCGCTTATTGCCTTCTTTTTCTGATTGACAACAAACAATTGAACAATTTCCTTCCAACTGCCACTTAAATGCAATTGGATTTTTTTTTTTCTTTTTACTTGTTTTGGAAAAATAGCTGGGAGGAGAATTTTTTTTTTTTTTTTTTTGGGAAAGTGTTTTGGGGGTGAGATGTGATGGTTGTTTTTTGGGATGTTGGTGGAATTTCTGATGGAATTTGGTGGGGTTTAGTAGTTTTTTAGGATTTGTTGGGTGAAGTGGATTTTGGGATGTTGGGAGAGTGGGAGAATGGAGGTTTGTGATGTTGAAGGGGTTTGGGGGATGTGAGGGTGGTTGTGGAATTTTTTATTTTTTATTGGGGTTGAAGTTGTGAGAATTAAGAGAAATTTTAAAGTAATTTGAGATTTTGATGAGGTTGGATGTTTGGTGAAATTTTGAGGTTTGGTGGAATTTAGGAAGGAATTTGGTAAAGGAATTTGGAGAAATTTTGTTTGAAGTTTGGAGAAATTTTGTTTGAAATTTGGTTGAATTTTTGTGAAATGTGAAGAAAGTTTCATGATATTTTGATTATATTTTGATGAAATTTGAAGAAAATACAAAAACTTTAGATGTTTATGAAATCTGAGGAAAGTTAAGAAGTATTTCAGTGAAATTTGAAATAAACAAGAAATTTCTTACATTTTTACGAACCACGACAAAACCTAATTTCACTGAAATCTTAAAAACCAAAGAAAAACTTGAAAAATAAATACAAAACAATAAAAAAATGAAACAAAACACAAAACCTCAACAAAACCCCCAACCTCATCACTCACTCAAAACCACAAACCCCAACCCCAAACAAAACACATTAAAACCCAAAACAATAACCTCAATTTCGACTGACCACCTCAACCCAAACTACACACATCGACGCCAAACGGGATCAATACCCGCCGCGCATCAACATTTCAACCCGGATATGAAACCACTCTCCCGGCAACAGACACAATACCCCGGGCGCGGATATTTTCTCGCCTCCGTTGCCGCACGGTCACCAGAGAGAAATGCAAACCCGAGATAAATTGGCGGTCAACGCGGCCCGGCTCGTGAGCGCCACTGCACCGCGGCGCATGCGCGCTCCGAGCGACGCCCGTCGTATCCTTCCCGCCATTCCAGCGATCGGTTTCAGTCGCGACGCACGACCGAGACGAATGGGGCGGTGGTGGGCGATGGATCTCGTGTCCAACCTCGATTGTAAGACCCCGGAAACACGCGAGCGCCGGATTAAGGCGGCGGGATTCGCTCGCTCGCCGGTTTTTGCCTAAGATTTGGATGTGGAAGAAGTGTGTCTGTTGTCAAGGTGAGTTTGGTCGGGGAATGCAACTTTAAAAGGCAGCGAGTCGTCTAGAAGGGGGTTATAAACACATCGCCACGTGATTATCGAAGTGTATTTTAGCGGCGCCCTTTTCGCACTGGATTATGGGCATTTTTCGCGCCGCCGAGTTGGGATGGTGGAATGAATGAATACCTGTCGTGGTCACGATTGTGCAATGTGATGTTTTTGTCCGGAGTGGACGTAACGTAAATTGTTGCGTCGTGAGTACGACGATTAATTAAAAATATGAGTTATTGGAGGTAGAGAGATACTAAATGGTCATCTATTAATTGTTTTCAGTCCATCTCTTCCTTGAAACGCCCCGTATTTTTAATTGATTAGGTAGATTTAAGGCATGGTTACGTGATTAGCCGGCTCATTCTCCGGGTGCGCTTACAGTATTAATGGTAAATGATTCGAGAAGATGGATGAATACGGAACGTCCCTGTCGTTGTCACGGTTGTGCAATGTGATGTGTTCTTGTCAGAAATGGACTTAACGTAAATAATGCCGAACTAAGGGTTGTCGGTTCGTGCCCTAAGCCCAATAATTGCTTTGCGGATTAAAGGGATTTTTCGCAATTGCGAATTGATGCGATATGACATAATAAATGATTGGCGAAGATGAATAAATACGTAGCCTGTCGTGGTCACGATTGTGCAATGTGATGCATTCTTGGTAGGAAAGAAACGCCATAACGCGCTAAAACTCCGTTTATAGAAAATATCGCATTTATCACTAGAAATAAATGGAATTTATCGATTGTTAAATATTAACTAAATCTATTACAAAAGTGTCAATTTAATTCATATTTATAATTACGTAAATCAATATAATAATATTTTGATAAATATCACTTTTATCGAGTTTAATCTACGGAAGTCTCAGGGCCCCTTTAAAATATTTCTGGGATCGTGGGCCGTAGAAAATCATCGCTCGCTTCTGACAGTAAGATAACTTTGATTACAGCTCTAAGCTTTTTATGGGACATCGTAGTGCAGAATTAGTTACACTAACATTGCATTGTATTGCCGGCTTTCAAGCTACAAGGAGTAGCTTGCATGGGAATGCATGACTGCCGAGTTAGTGAACGTGAGTCACGATTTACGGCGGTTTTCATTAATCCACTACGCTTGTCCGTGAGCGCCGAGACAAAACGAGACGGGGCTGTGGGAATAAAGACGATTACCCAGCATCTGGTCTGCGGATAGGTTGTTTTCGGGAGAAAAAATTTAATTTGTAACGTGAATAGGAAAAAAGTTGAATTTTATTTATCGACTTTTTCCGCGCTCGTAAAAAGAGCGATATTTGTGGATGGAAGTGAGCAAATGGTCGAACGGACAAGAGGCGATTTGTTGGCGCGCCATCACCAGTGTTGGGGGCAACAACCTGCAGATTTGTGCACACCCTGGGGACCACGAATCGCAGAGAGAAATGGAGTTTATTGGCGCAGTGACAACGTATATCATATGTACAAGGTTGTAAAAGACAAATATTCGAAGCAATCTTAAAGATAAACTGCGGGAAAGGGAAAGATTCGGGTTTTACCGGGGGTTTCCGAGGCAGCAGGTGGCATTTTAGGATGTAGTAAAATGTTTTGTCGGTGTTTGGTCTTGCTTAGCGCGTGAATGGAGATTGGTAATGCCTGTCGCGGTTACGATTGTGCGTTGTGAGTTGTTCGAGTCGGAAAAAGGATACTCGGCGTTGACTTGTGTTGTTCTAGTTTTCACCTGTGGGTTCCGAAGTAAAAAAATTCTGTAGATTTCTGTAGAATTAGTTCATAAAACTTTAATAGAATTCTATAGTCAATATCTATTGA
>JAQIXT010000291.1:0-45457 GCA_034700445.1 Stenotaenia linearis
AACGTAACGTGTCTGAATACGTAACCGGATACGCGTCATCTCTAGGTGACCCGGAAGTCACGTAATGAGATGGAATTTACCATCAAACTCAAATCTCGGCCATGAATATTCTATTGCAACGTTTCCATATCATCTAATATGCTCACGGAAAAGCATTTAAAAGCGCGCACTTCATTTTATTACTAATTTATCTGGCTTAACAATTTCACTACATTTTCGGCAAAAAAATGACCTCTCGCCGGCATGAAATGGGCATTTCTGTTGAACAAGTTTCGAGGAGATGAGCGGCGAGGTGGCGTTATGCATACTGATGCCGGGGTTTCGCAACTTGGCTTTTTACGCACGGCAGAAAGGTCGTTACAATGCACACATTTACAGATGCAAAACAGGGCCGTCTTCTACAATTTGTCAGTGCGAAAGAGGCCAGACCTACAAACAGAGGAAGAGCGACCTTCACGGCCAAAGGAACAAAGTTGTAAAAAATTCAAGCAACGTCACTTGCTCGCAGCGTGCTTGGCCTACCGATGACCGCAAAATGGATAAAAGAGAGCGCAAAGTTTTCGCTGACTTTAAAAACAAGCTTAAGTTCACTGTGATTATACACAGAGGAAGGAAAGTTTTTGCAGTGGCATTGCAATTCTGCAGATTGCTCATCGATGGGGCAGAAGAGAAAAGTAGTGATGTAAGCTTTAAAAGATGATGTTGAGTCAGAACGAAATCGTTCGGGTTATCGAAAGGATGGAACGTTGAAAATTGTTTTGAACTCTCTTCCGGTGTATGGTCAGTCGATGGTTGCGAAGCAGTGCGGGATGGTGTTGGGAATTGCTGATGTTGGAAATTGGGTAATTCTATTTGTGTTTTACTTTTTTTTCCCAGAGTTTTTAGGGTGATAAAAATTCAGGATTGTTCCTGAATGTCATTGTAATGCCTGATGACAAATTTCCTTTGCGTAACGATAACTAATTTCAGATTGATTTCTGGTATTAGTTTTACGACATTAAAAATCAAGGAAACATTATGATTTCATAATTTTATTGAATTTTCGCATCATAATGATGTCCAAATACGAGTACTATTATGATGCAATAAAAATGCAGTTTTTGGGTCTTAAAACCTAAGAAACCTATTATTTCTACCCAAAAACCCATACAGGGCACAAATTCCACACCCATACACCGTCATTTTCACTACTTTCAAAGTGATACAAAAAAACTAACATAATAATGATGTCCAAATGACATCAAAGCAATGCCGAAAAAGGACGTCATTAAGATATCATTTGGACTCTTAGAACACGAAATGACACTAAAATAGCTCGATTTTGCCTTCTTTTGGATATCATAACGATGCCTCAGTGTCAGAATAACTGACCAATTCTAACATCATTATGATACAAAATGTAACCTAGGAGCTTTCGAATAATTTGGCAATAACAACACATTTTCATCCAAACTATTATTAATTAACCCTGTTCAATTGAAGCCACAAGCCAAATTCTGCACATTCTAGCAAAAGTTCATCTTCACTTCATGAAGAAACTCCCAACCCAACACTTTTTTTCCCTAAAATTTTAAAAATAAACACAATCTCTTGGTCAGTTTGACTTTCTTCTTCAGGTCAAGCGAAGAGCTAACCACTTAACCATTAGTGTTACATGAAATCTTCAACTGGCAACAACTGAATTATTTAATAAGTGCTTGCAGAAAAAAGTAATCTGCACCAAAATGGAAGATAATGTGAGTTTATTAGGGTTTGTTAGCAAAAGAAATTTTTTTTCTCTTTCTTTTCCCCGTCTTCATTTCAAATTAAGAAATCCCCCCCACTTATTAAAATGTAATTTCATTAAAGTTTTTATTAGCCCCTAGATATACTTTTCTTAGTACTGCTTACTTAGTTGAGAAATATTAGAGAAAAACTTTGCTCATTTAGATGTAATTATAAGTTTTATTATTTTTTAATTTATTTTTAAGTTATGAAAAATTTTTATAAAAAGTTTTATAAATAAAAGGTATCTATAAATAAATCCTACGTCAACAATAAAAAATACAAGGAAAATGTCATTTCGGTTTCTGACAGTTATCTCCTAAGAAAAATAAATAAAAAAACCTGGAAATAAGGAATTTGAGTGACAGTATCCTTTTAGTAAGATAAGAGTATTTATTTTACATGTTTTTACTGAAATTTATCGCAAAATATATCAAATATTGAAATAGAAGAGTAATAAGTATGTGGCATCAATAACTGTCAAATTTATTTTAAGGCCAGTGTCTTGACGTATTGCAGTGAAAACAACTGAATAAAATCTGTTGTTTCTTATTTCCCAATGAAATCAACATCATTTTTACAGATAATTTCAACAGGGATAACTGGCTCAGATGATTTGTTTATTTAGGTTTATACACATGGAGCTACCCTGCATGCTTCGATGATTTGCAGTTAAAAAACTAAATTCCGTTTCGAATTTTTTTTTAAAATTTTTATTTTATGCTTAATGGCTATAAAATTTATTTAAATTCACAAACTCAGAATAAACAAAATTAACCTCAAACATTTTTTTTTTCTAAAAAAAAAAAATCCAAACATTTATCTTGCCCCAAACCGATCAAATCGGTTTAATCAATTCGACACTAATCTCAATCAATCACGCCCATTTTTTCAGCAAATTTACTCAATTTGTTGACAGTCTCGTGTAACTACGAGAAATAAATTGCAACAGTTACCATAATGCAATTCCGAACAACAAACCTCAAACCATTATTAATGAATTGCCAAAACGCATCAATCAACCGCGCAATGTAATATTTCAACTTAGTTACGTCGGACTCTAATATAATTTCATATGATCGTTTCTTGTAATCCCGGCCGTTAATCAGCAACAAGAGAAATAACCACATGTGGGGATTAATTTTACGCCAACAATTAAGTAACAGAGAAGCTTAAGTACCAAAAAAGATGGTAAAACAGGAAAAAAGAAATAATAAGGCAACTAACCATTTGCACCAAATGGCCGCAACCCAGGAATTAGTGCCTTTTAATTTGTTCACTAATACCAATGTTATTACCAGTGTAGTACCACTTTAATAAATCTACCATATTCTTTTATGTGCAGCATTATTAGCAAATTGTAATAATATTTTGCTACAGTCGTATAAGTCTGTGACGTCAAGTTCTAAGAAGATACAACAAGAAGAAATACAATCGCTAAAAAAATAAAAAAATTTTAGATTTAATGTTCCCAGCTAAAAAAAAATCTACAAAATATCTACAAAAATTTGGCCAATTTGCAGTTTTTTAAAAAGTTTTCCTATAGATTTCCTTCAAATTCTGTAGAAAATCTGCAGAATATTAATTTAAAAAAAATTAAACTACAGAAAATCTGTAAATTTTGAAGAAAAAGTAAAAAATCTACAAAATCGGCCAAAAAACTGCAAAAAAAAACTTTAATAAATTTTTATTAAAATTACCAAAAAATGATAAATATTTTTAAGTATCGCTTCGTTAAAACGAATTTTAACCAAAGTTATGCAGACAAGTTTTAACTCACCCCAATTGCTCGTACAATTAGCTAATGATGTCATTTTATTCAAGAATAGCAACTTTAAATCGAAAAAAGTCTGATCTGTCTCGACAAGCTGTTCTCAACCATAATCTGTAAAGTGTGAGCAAATTTTTTTTCTGTAATAAAAACCACAGTTGGATTCTTTTCTTTACTCCAATTCCCCATCCTCAACCACCCTTATCTCCCCAACTCCCTAAAAAATTATTAGTTAAATCTCTAATCCATACGACGCAAAACTGATTTTTCCATCAAAATCTTCACAATATTTTCAAAATTCCAAAAAAAAAGTAACAAATTAATTTCAATCAATCAGACGAGAAGTATTCCATAATCTAAAAATTTATTCTCCACTCTGCCTTCAAGGCCTATGATTGATGCAGTGATTTAGCGATGAAATGAGAAAAAATTATGTAAATGTAAATCTGCCAGCATATGCCTCAATCTTCATGCTTTATTACTTTTTTTCTTGACTGATGCTTCCTTGATAATATTTCAATAACTTTTTTCCCTGTATCGTGACAACTTTACAAATTAAAATAGACAGATTCGAGTTAAGAAGGAAAATATTTTTTTTTCTAATTTCGAGCCAATTTTCAACAAATGATTAATTCAAATTGCTAAATTTCAATTTTGTTTTAAAGTTACATCGCTATTAATCATAAATATTGTGATTCAAAAAGAAAAACCCTCGTTGCAACAGCTGGTATTGTTTCGTGGGATTATCCCTACTCTGGAGTACTAATACCATAAACCTTTCACACAATCAAATTACATTGCAACTGATATTTTCCCATGGTCCTTCTCCTTGAATTATACACATGCATTACTCTGCTTTTAGGAGATTACGAATTTCCTATTCTCTGCTTCAATTATTAGATTTGTAAATAAAATCAAATATTATAAACAAAGAGAGGTTTTTCCTTTTTTTATTCTCAATTTGTTAAAAGGGTGCTGGTGGTCCCATAACTGGCAAACTGCCACCAACAAATGCAAAACCCATTTTATTTTTGGAGGAGAATTTTTGAACTTTGTATCTTCACATCAAAAAGCACAGACGTGATGTAAGGCAAGGCAGCCATTTGCAAACAAAGGACAGCCATCATCAGAACATGGCATTGAACTCTGCAATTGCCTATTGTTGTTAAGAGCAAAGTTTGGTATAAAAAAAAAGGAAATCTTTTGTCCAAAATTTTAACATGGGCGCCTGGATTTTTCAAGTGCATTTCCTGGTAATTATGTGGTTTCCGTTTGTAAAATTGGAGTTCTTGACTTTTCTCAAAATTGAAGCAAAATCATTATCAAATAAATAATTGAAATTTGTCTTAAGTTTAAACTCTAAAGTCTAAATTCAAAATAATGTTTACATCTGTGACCTAAAATGCAAGTTAGAAAAGAGAGGCGTGGAAAGGCGGGGCTTATGATCTAAAAAAAAGTTGGTTTACCAACAATATGGCCCGAGCACAAAGTGCTAGCTTGTAATGACTAAAACCTAAAGCTGGAGGGAGTTAGTGAGAGTGAAAGAGATTAAGTTAAAGAGTTCTTTACTTAGTTATAAGAGCTAAGAGATTGCTAACTACAACAATGGAAGCTATTTAAACTTATTAACTCTGTGTAATACAATCAAAACATAGAGGTGTCTTCTAGCACATGCCAGAAGGCTTTACAAGAACCAAAACTAGGCTTCCGAACTACTAACTAAATATAAAACTAACTAATAACAATGATGAACTAATTAGTACAGTTGCAGTTCTCTCTAGAGACTGCAACAATACCATTTACACGTAATTATCGCAACTTTAACCAGAGATAATTGCACTTTCTGTTTGATTAATAACTCGAAATTTTCAAACCGAAAATGTCTTTATACCGAAACACACCTATAACTACATTTACAAATAAATGTCAGTTTAAATTGATAAATTGTTTCACAATTTTATTTACAAAATTGAAAGCGACTATAAAAAGATGAGATAAAAAGCAAATAAAAAAAGGAAGAGGAACGATATTGTCCTTTACACGATTGACTTGTAATACAAGTTAGAAGATGCGCTTACACAAAAAGAAAAAAGTGTTCCGTCTCCCCGAAGGTAGCATTAGAAGTAAGCACAAACGTGGGAGTGATCGCTGTCAAATTTTATGAGGCGTTAGAGGGCACCACTGTAGAACTTTTACCAATGTCGTCGTGTAGATGGGAGCGAGGGAAAAACCGCAGCAAGATCTATTCGTTCACGTGTAAAAAACCGTGGTGCATTTAAAGTTAGGGCAGGTGAGAAGCTGTAACCATTTCCAAAACCAAAATTTCCAAAATCCAAAAAAAAAAAAAAAAAAAATTATTTTTCAAAAATTAAAAAATGAATTTTCTTTTGATTTCTGAGCTTTAAAAACAGTACAACTGGCAAACAGTCTGGGTAATGAGCATAGCTACACTTGTCCTTGTCAATGCTTGCAGTGTCCTCTGGCCGTACCGCTTAAATTGACCACTTTGCGGTTCAGAGTGACTTGTGCTAACAAGAACGTAAAAAGCAACTTTGCTCGCTTGTAACTTGTCACTGAATAAAACCGCAAAACCAAACATTTTCATATCGTATAATCGATTTTCCTTAATTTTTCGAGCCAAATTTACTTTATTGGCGAGAAAAATCGATGCGAAATTTGCATGTCAAAATAAATACACGTGAATAAGTTAGCTTTAATATAAAAATCAATTTAAGCCTACATTTTGCGATGAGAAATTGTGGGTTAGTGTATTATCCTGGAGGTTCGGAGCGCGAAGGAAAATCCAACACCTAAGGCAAGTACGGCGTGCGTCTGCTTGTCGATTTAAATTTAAAACGACTACCGCACAACATTCCTCTTCGCACCGAGAATAATGAAGAAATAGGAAGGAAGCGGAGGAGCCAGATCCGATGACTGCAGCCTTTCTCGTCGCAAGAACACAGTAAGGATGCAATTTCTCATGACGGAGATGTCAAATTTTTCAGCAGCGCACACAAGCGTGGAATTTCACAAAAGAAAAGATGAATGTTTCAAAATTCCTAAATAGGTAAGCGCAATGGGATAAAGTTGGCGTTGAGAAAAATGAAATAGAGTAAGGAAAAGGGAAAATAAAATTGTCATCTGTTTAAATTAGGGGTATTTTTTGTGGCTTGTTAAGGTTTTGAATTGAACGAGGTTTGGGGTGAAAGAAATTGAGGTTTTCTTGTGAATTGTGGAAATTGGTTATTAATATTTTTGTTAAAAATTTATGATTCCTAAGTGGAATTGACGGTTTTTTGTCATAGAGTCACTGGTTTGTTAAATAATTAATAAATTTATATAAAAAGTTCACAGATTTGAATTAATAATTCAAAATTGTATTAAAAATGCACACATTTTCAAAAGTTCTTGTCAAATTTCATAGACAATCAAAAAATTTATAAACAATTCATTAAAAAAGTTTCCCTTCCAAATTGGACTCGAACTCGCTTCATAAATCCAAAATTTCAAATCAACTCACAACAAACTCAAATAAACATTTCAAAATTCCAAAACCCACAAACATTTCTAGTTCATCATTAAAATTCAAATAAAAAAAATTCAAATCTCAAACTTTTCCTCCAAAAATTAAAAACTCCCAAACCAAAATTAAAGAAATAAATTTTAATAGTTTTAAGTCCATAAAACTTGGAGCAGCTCGTTACCATAAATTTACAAACCACATCATTAAACACTGACAAATAATTGCCCATCTCTCTTGCCCGTTTGTTAGGCCTACGTACATTTTTCGAGGTGACTTTCCCAACAACTTTGCCCACTCAAACAGATAGGAAAAGCACCGTGAAGAGCCACCCTTCAACAGCTCGACCACATTTCTCCACCAAACTATCCGCCTCTGTTTTCTGTCACGCACCGTTTCTCTAGCCGGTCTCCTGTTGCCATGGCAACACCGTAAATCTGGTTCTGTCTGCTTTGGTTTCTATGTGCGCTCTTCCCATGTTGTTATGGTAACCTCAAGTACTGAGCAAATACCCAAACCCATCTCCGTGCCGCGGAATAAAGCAACTTTTAGCTCTAGACAAATGTCGAATATTAAGATGTATGAATTTAAAAATAGCAACAAAAATCAATTGTTTGCTGAGGCTTACGAGTTAAATGAAGTGCAGAGAGCAAAAGGTGAGTTTGGATTTCGTTTTTAATGAAAATATTTCAAAATGAGAGATTTATTTTTAAGTTTGGTTGTTTTTTTTGGAAATTTAATGTTAAATAATGTAGAAGCGATGATAATTTGATCAATATGTTCAAATAGTGGAGGCATGCTGTATTTTCCCAATACGTTTATTCGTCGTAGGAATGTAATTGAGAACCTGACACTAACTGAGGCCTGCGCCGTATTGGAAACTGGTAATCATTAAAGATTTAAAAATGTTGCTGGAAGTGGAATAATTTCATTGAAAATTGAAAAATATAATTAAATTTAACAAAATTTCATTTCAAATTGAAAAATACCATAAAGTAACTGAAAATAAAAAATTAAAGTTTAATTCCAAACCAATGAACATTTAAAAATCGAAATTTTATGATCTAAACCAAACTTTAACACCAAACCAAATAACCAAATCGATAAATATTAATCACTCATTCGCACCTTTAATCCAAACCCATAAATCCCAAAACAAATTCCTTCCACAAACAATTCACAACACAATAATCACCACCATAACGTCACCATATCCCCTCCAAACAAAATTCTATTTACATACAAATTCCCGCTTTCACACTCAACTCAATTTTATCCAGCAATCAGTGTAACCAAACCCTCCACTCAACCCCCCTGCACACCCACCCCATTCTCGTTCCCGCTCATCTACAAGTATTCAATAACTCAACATCCTCAACTCACAATTAAACTCCGCCATTTCAATACGCCACGATTTATATTTCACATTCCGCGCATTCCAACACCAAAAACGACATTAAAATTTCACGCGTAATGCTAAATTCACCTTTCCAACACACAAAAAGCCTTTCTCTTTTATTGTAGTCTCTTTACTGCATTTTTACGTTTACAATTCTTAAGAGAGACTCCAAGACTTGACCTTTCGGTTGGCGTTTTCCAGCTACGAGCTCTATTTCACTTGGGCTCCCACGGGGAAAATTCATTCAGCGTTTGATAAATGACAGCTTATTACTCCACAAAACTCTCGCTGGCCCCTTCACACGAGACCCGGAATCACTCAACAATATTTCAACATTACTTAGGAACTCTTAGAAGAGTATTTCTTTCAAACTCCAATTTACATAACTTCATATTAAACTAATACGAGCCTTTCAACTTTTTTCTGTCCTAAACACACAAGCCATGCGGAAAGCGCCAGGTTAACGGTGAATTTCTACTACACTTATCGATTAGTGCACGCGCTATTTTCTCCAAGTTAAATTCAAATGTTGGAGGGTAGGAAAAAAATAATTGAAGAAAGGCCAAAAAAAATTCGGTTCTTTAACTTTAATTGGATTTCTTTTTCGTTTAATTTTTTTTATATTTGAATAAAGAAGTAATAAAAAATACAATAATTATACCGACTGCAAATTTTCGCTCCGAGGAAACGTCAATTATTGCTTGATTTTCATTTTGAATATTAGATTTCTAATTTTCGTATTACATTTTAATTATTTGTAACGGGATAAGTTGTACCGCATCGAATATCTCTTCATTGCAATTTTGCACGTTGTCTTTTCTTTCTATTTTCTCATGGTATCATCAATCGAGCGGAAAATTCGATTAAAAACAACAGAAACCTCTTCTAATTAATTCACTGTTTAAATGTAAATCCTGATACTTGATCACAAAGAACTGCACTGACTACTAGTTGATTATTGAAAAAAAAAGACCTTGCAGGTAAACCTAATTTCGATCAACTATAAATTGCACTTAGTTGAATTAAGAGTTTAAATTTTCTTTGTACCAAGTACAATATGTTTCTAAAAAAATTTCAATTCTCTAACTAAACCGGAAGTGCCGTTTTGAGCTACTCCAAATTAGCTTTAACTACTGTATTCAAATTATACAAACACCCTAATCCCTCTTTCCTTGCACTCCCCGATCGATACTGGCCATAACCCAACAATTTCAACTTATTTACACTTCGCTTTGAATGGAATCTCGCATTCAACACTTGCGCAAAATTCGTTACGAAAAAAAGTGCTTTGCCATTGCCATTTCACTCGAAAATTTGACTATCAAAGGACTGTCCATCTCAGAAATGGAACAAACTTCTCCCGAGCTTTTAGTGTGAAAATGCATTGCAGACAGCACAAGAGGAAACTCAATAGCAAAACCCATTTCCCACCTTTTTTTTTCTTCCTTTCCCTCTTTTTCTTTGTTCTCCCTCCTTTGACTGCATTTGCCCTTTCACCTTTTACAAGTCCCAGCTTTTTGTGCAGATTTGAGTATAGTGAAAACAGAAACGTATCCAATTTTCTCTTTTCAATCGCAACAAAATCGGCCTTCAAAGCTAATAACAAATAAATAAATAATCATCCGGTTATTAAATGTAAAAAAAAAAGTACACCATCTCTTAAAATGTCGCTTTATCGACTCAGTTTCTATAAAATTCTACACAATAATCCCACTTTTTTGATCGCTTTTTCATTGCACTTTTTTCTCCCAACTAGTCACGTCAAATGCCATTTTTCTTTCTTTTTATTGGCACTTTTTCTTTGGTTCAGCCAATCTGACGTTGGCCTGGAGCAATCCAACAGAGATGCACCTGACACCAATGGAACCAAAAGCTGAGTGACAGCAGGTAAGATGAGGTCAATAAAGGTTAATTGGTGTGTCCTTGCATTCATTTCCCAATAGATTACCTCAAAGACACCGAGATAATGGACACGGCGCAAAATTCGTGTTTGTTTATACGCCTGCTCGTAAATCCACATTTGATGAGTGGAAAAAAGACCAAACTTGTAATTTGTGTACATAACAATTTAAAGTGACCAATCGAGGATAAAGTCAAAAACTTTCATAAAAAGTTCAAAATTTTTTGTTTGGATGTACAAAACATTTAAAAAACACTTAAAAACGGACTTCCGGTCGACCTAGAGATTGAAATTCTGAAAAATGACCTCTTGTACGTCCAAAATTCAAGTATTATTTCAATTCGCTCCAAAGAAATTGCAATATAAAATTATAAAAGAAGTAACGCAACCCTTAACAACATAGTTCCCATACACTCGGTTGCATGACTTATCACAGCAACTGTAACTTTAATACAGCATGTGAACTCCGAAGTGGAAAAACTTCAATCAACAATCCGAGCCGCGACACAAGAAACAAATCCAATCTATCTACGCCATTGGGTTGGCCAATGGCCAATCACGCGACAGTCGCGTAATCAACGTATCTTGTTATCCGGCACGAAGAGGCTTAGAGTGCATTAGCACCTTTAATAAAATTGTAACTTGTAAAGTCAATTACATCAGTTGCAAAGCAAGCTGTGATTAATTGAAATAATTCACTTACCGTCGCCATTTTGCTCGTCTCAATAGAAAACCCCAATTGGCGCCATCAAATAACTTTCCTTTCCTCAAAAAGGCATAAATCGACATTAAAATGCATCTACTTTGCCAAGATATTACTCGGTTTCGAGCGAACACAACTGGGGGAGATAAGAAATGGAGGTTACATTTGAATTTTGTTACATTGACATCTAGTCCCGGTAGACATTTACACGTGACGTCATTTGCAATTGGGTAAATGGAAGTAGTAATACGACACAGACTTTGAGCCTGGCTGCGATGCTATTACTGCGATACGAGTGTGGGAATAGCACGGCTGGATTTGCATTGGAATTTCAGCCATTAAATAGACTAGGAAATCGAATGGGAAAGTAAGCACTTGCTCAATTCCTGCCCACTTGGCACCATAAAGAGTGGATTTATCCAAAAGCTTTTCATGATGAGTTTTCAAGACGAAAAGAGCATATGTGTCCAGCAAATTTTCCCCCTAATTTCCTATTTTTATTTTCACCAAACCTGATTTTTATGACAAACAGTTAAAACGACACTTTTATTTAATTTTCTCGTCAAGTTGTGAGTGAGAGAAAAAAAATTAACGAAATTAAATTACGAGTTTTAATTTAAAAAAAGAATCGAGTTTAGGAATTGCGAGCGGTTCTAATTAAAACACCGAAGCATTGACTGATTGTGAATCACCAAGGACGTAGGTTTGTATTGATTTACTGAAGAGGTCAATTATTCTTGTCCTAAAGCTGAGGTTTGGAATTCAAATACACTTGAAATCATTGTCTTGACGACCCGTGGTCTGATCTGCATATCAAAGCAAATGTTTGTAGCTTTTGTTTACCTGTCATCCAAATTTGTCTTTGTCGTTGCTGTGCAAATTGAGATATCTTTTTATCTCCACATTTTATCATTAGGAACGTTTTCAAGTGGTTGAAGAACTTAAAGAGGACTGAGTTTCTTTTTGTGTTTATTCACGAAGTTGTACGACATAATTTATTAGGTTCACAATAAATTGTAAACACAAGACTGTTGTGTATACGTAAAGTTTATGAAGGAATGCGTAATGTGCGCACAAATTCTGAGTTGAAACAAGAGCGCAATGATTTTAGGTGGGAGTAAGTAGGTAAATTCTGTTATGCCTCTTGTTGCATGCATTAAAGCCCCAGTGCAATCTGTTTTAGCCATTTAAGTATGTATTTTTAATAGTATTTTGGTTAACGCTCTGAGATGAATGCTGCCCCTTGTAGAGTGAAATCCTGCAATGTATTGTCATGAGACATTCACAATCATAGAAATTACTCTACCCTGTTGTTACATTGTATAAAGTTCAAATAATTAAACTCTAATCGAGTTGTTATCCGAGTTTGCGGAAGGCAAAACCTATCTTATTAACTGATTCCTGAAACTAGCATAAAATAAAACCGAATTAATGTTCTTCTTTAGTGAATCCTGTTTATTTCTTGTTACTATTTACTCGGAAGCTCAACGTTATGACATCTCAATACAACTGCAAGTGTTTTTCGCGGTTGTTGATTTACCAATTTTCTTCTATTTGTCGTAACGCCACGTCTTCTTTTCCAGCTACATTATATTGACTTTTGTTTCAGTACCATTAACAAGTTATGTCTATTAAACCTCCGGTTTCATACCAAAATTGAATTTAACACCACTGAAGTCAGTAAATCAGTTCCGTATTATTATTTTTTCTTTTTCTAATAAAATAATAAATGTGAAAGTGCACCGAAGGAAAGATATTGAAACGGTCATAGACCCCATGGATCTTTTTATACACCACAAATTCTCACTAGTTCTAATCCGATGGAATCTTCCAGCAAAAATGTGGAAGGGAAAGTTTGAAATGTTTTACTTAACTCTGGTGATCATCTCCACATAAGAAGAAAGCTTTGGTTACTATGGTAACCTCTACGCCTAGGATCAAATTTCAAGTGCAAAAAGACTAAAGTCGTTTCGAGGGATTGGAAAATGAAAATGTAGTGAGGCAAAAGGTCAGGAGGTAAAAGATAAAGGAAGAAAAAAATAAATAAAAATTTATTTTTTCCCCTCCATTCCCTAGTCCCCACCACATTAAATTCCCTAATTATCATTTCACTGCTAATGTAATTACAATTTTAAACATCTTTTGATAGCTGGAGAAAACACCCATTTATTTAAATCCACATTTTCCCGCCCCTTACATTTAAATTCACATAATTAGATATTTTAATTCCTCTTTTCAGGCTTAAATAGAAAAATAAAATTAAAAAAATTAAAAAAATTAAAAAAATTTTTAAAGAGAATCGATGGAGTGAATAAATTAAAAAATAATAATTCTGGTAATTCGCTGTATCGAGAAAACACGCTCGATTTAAGGCAAATAGTCTCTGTCAAAGCGAAGAGAAAATTCGCCACACCCTGTTGAATTTACATCTTAATTTATTGGTCAAATATTAACCTAGTTAATAAACACGTGCCAAGGTGACATTTCCCTTTACGAGTTGACTCTTATTTAAAGATTCATCTCGCCGTTAAAGAGGTTAACAAAGATGGAGAATTGTTCGCACGCGAAGCGACTAATTTCAATTAAAACTCTTCAATTATTCTATGTCGCATCACCGACAGGACTCGATGTTTTGCATCAAATTAACGGGTGTAATCGATTCGGTCTCAATCAATGTTTCAATCAAGTGCACGCAAATTGAAACTTCTTTGTCAATTCTAAATATCCCAAGGCTAAGATAACATTCAATGGATATTGATCATGCTTGAGCGAGTCAAGTGCGAGTTTCTCAGAAATTCAACAACCAAATAATAGAGTTAATCGAAAAGACTTGTTTAAATTGGTCTTAAAGAGAGCGAAGAAAAGTCATGCAACCCAGCCTATGGAAACTACGTGTTACGGGTTGCGTGACTTATCGCACGCTTTTGAATGGAGAAAAGTAACACTTCCGGTTTGAATATGAATTTCCGACTTTAGGAGTGTCAACTATAAATGTTTATCTCTAATTTCCTTTAGTTTCAAGACTCTAGCTAAACCGGAAGTGCGATTTTATCTCGGTTATGTACTGTCTCCAAAACGCTACTCGGTGCACAATTCAACTTTAATTCGTTATAAAAATAAGAGTAATAATGTTTTTATGTATGTCGTCGAAAAACTCGTCATTGTACATAACCGCTGGTGAGAAACATCGTGATGATGAACATGCGCAGCAGCACCCGTCATTCACCTACATCTGTTTTTAACACGGAAATCTTTAGACACTTTTCCTGACAGTTTATGTAGTCGTAGTTTCAATGGATTTTTACGAAGCTCTGACACTTCATTTGATTCGTAGTAAAAACAAAATTTATATAAAAAAATAAAAACGTCGAAGCAACAGTCGAAGTCCCTTTAAGAATCACCTACAGGATATTTGGAAATCACTTTTCTCAACACTTAAAGACTTTAGAACACTTAAACGATGCACACGAATGAATTTTTAAAGCCCGTGTTAAGGCTTTATAAACCCTGCGTGACTGCACCAAATTTGAATCTTACAGGTTTCACTTTCTTCAAGCAAAGACTGCGCAACTTTGAATTTCCCTTACAATTTCTTCGTGTGTAGTCAATTTATACAATTGCATGTTTTGACGTAAATCTGACAAAAGCTTGAAAATTCAATTAAAACTTAAAAAAGTGTTTCAGAAAAATGACAACCCATTTGGTTACAATCAGGGCACATTAATTTTAGTTAATTTTTTCACGATTTCCTATGGCATTTTGTATTTTACAAAAACTCCTTCAAATCCTTCAAACGAAAAATTTATTTTTCTATTTTGAATTAAACTCCATTAAAATTTAACTCATAACGTACTTCACTGAATAAATATCAGTTAAAAACAAAACAGGTACTTTAATAAAAATGCTTCAAATTCAATAAATTTTTTAAATTTAAATACAGTGAAACTAACTTTTTTGATTTTTCCAATACTCTACATATTTTAGAACAACACAGCAAATTACATTAAAACTTAAAATAAAATTTCTAACTTATAAATCAGAAATCTAGATTTAAGCAAAGTCTCTATTATCGAACATTGCGCCAAGTTTTATATTTTCTTCTTTGCTTGAATCCAAGCACAAAGATCAATATTGTATTTGGTTTAACCCAAACAAACTCTATACAACCGTGATCGAAAATTTTGGGTTCCCCAAAACTTTGTAATAACATTCATAAATCCTGATTATCCGTAACAGTAACTTATATTTATTTCTAAGCATTAGAGAAAGGGTTTTCCATTTCGACCATGAGCCTTAAGAAATACTAGGAGAGAGAAAAAAAAATCCTGAGCAAAGAGCACGTTCAATAGAGCTGCTGATAACTTATACCGTGAAGCCGCCAAAGGCGCTCTTTGTATGAAATTGTCTTTGGTCACATATAAAACTGAAAGTATAGCAGATTCAGAAGTTTGAAATGTGACTTGATAATATACAAAAAA
This sequence comes from Stenotaenia linearis, assembly GCA_034700445.1. NCBI lineage: Eukaryota > Metazoa > Arthropoda > Chilopoda > Geophilomorpha > Geophilidae > Stenotaenia > Stenotaenia linearis. Next base: position 15,536 of record JAQIXT010000291.1, read on the forward strand.
GAGCAAATTTGATAGTGAAACAAACTCGAAATTCAAAACAAAGTAAAACAAATCAAAACAAAGCTCCAAAATTGCATTGATTTTATAAAATTTTAATAAATAAAATAAAATAAAACTTATTTACTTTTTTATCAATAAAAGTTTGATGCCAACAACCATTATCTTGTATATTTTTCTCCAATTTTTAAAAGATTACCAAGAAAAAGAAAAATAGCAACAAGATTGTAAACAAAGCTTTCATCAGCATTTGTCTTGTTTTGCTTGTGTTTTACAACTGTTTCATCATCTTTAAACTCAACTTGTTATCTTCATTATTGTTTGCTTTACAATCAGAAAAAAAGAACATAAAGATAATAGAATTTCTCCTCTGGCATCACAGCTGCAAAAAATTGGATCTTATTCTGCTTTGCTCTTGCTCTTTTTTCCATGGCACTTGTTCTATAGGTAGAAATGTGATGAATGATAGCATGACTTTAATGTCATGAGATAACATTTTCAAATGCATCTCGCTCTGCTCTCTTCAAATATTAGATTCTTCTCCACTACTTGTACATGCAACAAAATGTCCGACGATAGCACTCATCGCATTTATCAAGTTTATGCCCAATCTGTGAAGATGAAATTTTCACCCTCATTTATATTAATAAAATATTGTGGTATTAGGGAAAAGCTTGCAGTGTAATCAGAGCTTGTTACCTTGTCGCTTTTAATCAATTTTAAGTATGAATTTCAATGCATAACCAACTGCACGCCGCCAGAAATTTTATCAATAGAGATTTAGTGAAGATGCACTCGCATATTTACATTTACGTGTAATTGTAGTTATCGTATTTATTTGATTAAACGCTGTGGGAATTTATTAGAAAGAGACAGAATTTAATTGAGTAAATACAATACTGTTCTCAAAAATTCCAAAAAATTATTATTGTTAATAATATTCAACATTTTCCCTTAAAGATTTTACAGATTATTACCAAGAGAGTTAAAGGAAGAAAACAAATAAATCTCAATTGAACATCCAAAATAGAAATTTATTGTTGAACGTCACAAACATGTTTATTTTATTCCAAAACAAATTTCACTGGCCACTGCTATGCCTAGCAACTATGTATTTATAACTAAGCTGTCACAGCCGTTAATCAGAAAATGGAAGATTATTCTTTAAAGGCCACAAAGTATTAGTCGTGTAATGAACGGAGTAGCAACCGCTGAGCTTGCAATCGACCCTTTGGCGTCTTTTGTGGTTTACCATTGGATTTCTACTTTGAGACTGAAATATTCCATATTTCACCGAGCTGACATTTAAACACACCATACTGAATCCAGGTGCAGCGTTCAAAGATTGATGTACGAAATCAACTCACTCGGATGCCAAGCCCAAAACCAATCAATACTGCCAAGACAGAATGATATCTGTAAATTAAATGCTCATTTCTGATATTTCCCAATCCCCTCGCTTAAAGGTGACTTAACTGAACAACTCTCGGTAAACAAGTTCACAACTTTTCTTTCTCTGCCTATGGACTTGTTTATACACAATTTCCTGCTCGGAGCCACTGAATAATTAAACAAACTAATGTTTACATTAATTTCAATGCGGGTTTTCACACTCACACCTCCATTTTAAGGCAATAAAAGGGTAATTTCACCCATAATTAACTAAACTTTTTTTCCCTCCTAAAAAATTTATGCTAATTTATGACTGGGTGCGCGTGATTGGTTAAAAACGAGCATCTGCAGAGCGAAATAATTTTTTCAAACAGTATTTGTTTGTAAAGTCAATTTCACAGCGCATACAAATGGATGGTATGCATGGGTACCATGACCTCAATCAAGTTGTACCCCTATGGGACAACATTTTCAACTTGTGTTAATGCACTTGTGCAAATTCTTGATTAAACTTGAGAAAACGCAGTGAGTCGAAACGCGAGAGAGAAAGAGAGAGAAAAAAACTCATTACCTCTGTAAATTCGCGCACAACGAGCGATTTCAAGTGTTCTGGAGCAGTTAATTGCAGATGCAGTCAAGGGGAGCGACATATTTAAGTGTGGATTGTAATAGGCAATTCACCGCCTGTCAATTTTACATTATCTACTTCCGTCTGTCAAAAAAATCTTTCATTTTTTCCTTTGTTGACAATTTCAAATTTCAATTGCCAACGGCTAATTCTGTTTGGAAACGGCCAAAAAGACAACTTGTTAATCGAAGAAGCTACTTCCTTTTTTCCCCCTACTTTTCCCCAAACCCATAATTGCGAAAGAGCGTTGCGAGTGAACTTGCAAAAACACTTTGCCCACAACACAATAGTCTCACTAGCTGACGAGAAGATGTTTTAGAAGGACGAGAAACTCTTTTGAGGCACTCAACTTTTAAAGCATCGCACTAGAAATGTCTCCAGTTGCAAAAAAGAACTCAATGATCCTGGAGTACTTGGATTTAATGCATCAATACACTACGAGACAATAGGAGTTAGTGGCATGGGAATCTCGCCTAAATGCAAACACGAAGCATCCAATGTTCCAATACTTTACTTAGCGTTATTGTGTCCCCGGTACTGGCGATTAGCAAGTTCCTTTCTCCTATTGGTTTCACTCTTGTGCTGTAAAGCGAAAACAAAATCCAATTGCACTTTCCAACTGCATTTATTTAGCAAATGCAACATTAAAGTTGAATGTTGGATTATTCATTAACGCTTAGTGAAAGGCCAAATTAGGATCGGCGACTTCTTTGATGCTAAATGACACTTCCGGTTCAGCCCGAGGCGTAAAATTATAAGGATTCCTAAGAAGAAAGTTGGGAACATTAAAATTAAGTTATGGAGTTATTTTTAAGTATTTATGAAAGTCTTACGAAAAGATTTTTGAATTAAAGGAAAGTGTAATTATTTTAAAAGATTTATACGGTGATTTAGAGCGAAATAAAATTGTACTTCCGGTTGGATGAGTGACTTGAAATTTGAAGATCGTAGAGATATGTTGGTGTAGTTAAAGCCAGGAAATGTTCTGAGTGTTAGTCTTACCGAGAGTGCCGTTTCTACGCACTCGAAACTGTTGCGGAGAAGCTTGCCATTTCTATTGTTTGGCCTCTGATGCAATTTGGAGCGCATTAAAAGAGCACTTCCGGTTTCGTTAGGGCCCTAACATTTTAAGGTCACCTAGATGCAGCAATGTAGTTGGGGCACAAAAAAATTCAAGACCCTGAACGAACCCTAAGTGCCATTTTATCCCACTCCAAATGGCACCAAAGATCACTGCTATAGACTCTAAAAAAACGTCCCCATTACACGTTTCCCGTAGTAAAAAATCACACTTCCGGTCTCATCAGAAACGTAAAACTTTTTTAAATTTAACTACATGCCTAGACCTCTGTGACTTTAAATTTCCAGCTCCCTAGTTCAACCGGAAGTGCCCCTTTAACCCGCTTCAAACAGGAGGAAAGGCGAAAAAGTCAATTAGAAATGCAGACTGAATCTTCCTATTTGTACCCGCAACTTTAATGAAACAAATCTCAAGTTACTTCAATTACTCCAGCATTTCTTTAATTTGTTTTTCAAAATTGTTGTATTCATTTCAGAGCAATTCAAATCTTTATTCACGGGACAATGTTACCACGGTCTATTTTTTCCCCCACGTCTTTATGTTGCATTACTTTCGAATAGAAAATTTATTTCAAATTACTTTTTATACATCATTGCAAGGATGTAATTTCACAAATCATACACACGACTGAACCTAATGTCTCTTGGCAAATCAAAGTTTAAAAAAATGAAAAAGTAAATCCTGCACTGCACTTCAAATAAATGAACTTTTAAATATTTTTTAAAGTTTTAAAATAAATAAAATTTTTAAATTTTTTTAAAATTTTTTTAAAAAAAATTGCGAAAAAAGATAAAATGTAACACATGGTCTTTGAAAATGGTTGAGCAATACACTGAAATGTATGCCAAAGCAGTTTGCATGAAATACGCAATGAAAGTGTCGTGTTTGTTCAGTGCCAACATTTGGCAAATGCTAATTTTACGTCCACGTGTTGTTGTCTGCTTTTTCCGTTTCCATGGTCGATAAATAAAAGGCAGACATATTTTACTGCCTTGTCACTGCAAATGATTGATGTACAATCCCGTTACACGTCAGCGCGCAAGTCGTGAGAAAAATGCCCAAACAAATTAAAATGTATATACACGATTAAAGCTACTTATCACCAGATCTAATTGCTCCGTCATCAATAATAAATTACGATTATTAATATCGTTAGACACGTAAGGTATCGGGATAAATAATTTAGTTAGTTAAGCATTTATTTTGAATGTAAAAGTCTAATGAATCGAAATTATAGACTTAGTGAAAACTTAGTACCAAGTTCCCAAATAACAAGGACATACTTTGTCAAAGACTTGGTAACTTCCGGTGGAATTTGAGAAAACATCGTATGCAATCCAACCAACTTTATCATGAAAGTTGATACGAAAAACTTGGGTTACAATGTTTTGTTACGCATGTGCAATGTGCACAACAATGAGCCACTTCCGTTGTCACATGCCACCATTTTCTGCTCGCTTCGATGTTCGATCGCGAGTTTGGATGGAGTTTAAATGATAAGCTAATTACATTTTGGCTGAACTAACACCTCAGACAGAACAACCATAGCTTTTGTGGCATCATGATATAAATATATCGATGAGAATAAACAAAATTTAAATAGAAGCAACAAATTTGAAACTTAGCAAGTTTGTATTAGGTAAGTAAACTGTCTGCTAACTAAATTACTAAGCTATCAAATTATAAGATACCAACCTACTAAGAAACCGAGTTTCTGTTTGTATGTTGGTAAATTGGTAGCTTGGTACTAAGTTTTCGCTAACTCTCTAATGTATCGCAAATGTCTTCTCAGAAATTTGAACTGCAATCTATTGTGGCAGCAGTTATGCTCTTTTTAGTTTGAAATATTTTTAAAATTGCAGTTTTTAGATAAATTTCGAAAATATTAGATAAATTTGAACATTTTGGATAAATTTCGAACTTTTTCAGAAATTTTGTTTATAGACAAATTTTCTAAACTCAAACCCCAAATACCCAACCTCCAATTCACGCCTCAAACAAAACATCCCCTCACCTCACCTCACAAAAAAAATCTGCAACCAAACACAACCTTAAACTTGACTTAAATCCCATTCGATTGAAACCCTTCTTTACATCAACAACAAGATTCCACCATTGGAAAAACATTCCATTCAACACTACGACTCACCTCCCTCTCTCTCCAGTGCCCGGGGACTTTAAAACTACTCACATCACACTACGGCTATATGCGAGGATGGCAAAGAAAGTAACTTCTATTTGCAAACCGTTTCCTGATGCCTGACTGGCTACACCGTGTGAAACGCACTCAGCTATTCACGTATATTTGCTGAGGGAGGCGCTTGCAAGCACGCTCAACTTGATCCGACTCAATATTCAAGCATTTGCTTGCCCCGTCTGCTAACCCCGATAGAAGACTGCTGAACCTTGTCTCAACGATGAAAACGAAACCAAACGTAGGGAATGCGCAGCACCGGTGAGAAGAAAATAGGAGGCTGCAGGGGTCGACTTCCGGTTGCCTTAGGTATGTGTGTAGTCAATAACTCATTCGACTTGTCTTGCCGCCAAGTGATTTATGGGAGACCCCGGAAGGATCCTCTGACTCACGATATGGATGTGCTTCATCCGTGAAGCCAATGGTAATTTCAATGATTTTTGCCAAGACCTTTACTTAATACTCTACCTGCAAAACCCATCATATTTTTCTCTCAATAAAAATGTCTTTCGACTTTTACGGCCGAGGTAGTTTATCAAAATTCAAATTTCACCCCTTTATCTTCCGTGTTATACTGTGGTATTAATCAAATGAAACTTTTAATGTGTGGACTAAAAAGTATGTAATCGCCTATAAAATGTCGTACGTTTGAAATGAGAAAAAGATAAATTTTTCAAATTTCTGTCATAGCGAACCCACCATGTTGGATTTTGACAGTACAACAACCAATATCATTTCTCTTCTAACAATCATGCGCACCTTACAGTATAACCATTTTCTAATTTAAAAAAAAAAAATTTTTTTTGTTATTTTTAAAAATATTAAATGGGTTTTATTTTTATTCCTAAATATCATAAAAGAATAACGATTTTCCTTTGTGAAACTGTTTAGCCTGAGAACCTGGTAAAGTAGACCCAAGAGCAACTGCCCACTCGGCCATGTCTAAGGCCTGTACTGGGAAAAAGAAATGATTAATCCCTCCCTCAGCTCCCGTTAAAAAAATTGCTTAGTCCTCAGCTAGGGTCAAAATTGCATCCTTTAGACCAAGAGATACTTGAGTTGAAAAAGCTTGAAAAAGACGTCCATTTTGGAGGAGATAAATCAAATTATAAAGGATCAGTTTTATTCTAATATTTTTTGCGAGTTTAAAGCAACAGTTCCAAAAAAAGCTATTCAATTTATTAGAAGTTTCTACAATTGGAAAAAAAAGTTTAAATCTAGAAATGTCGAAAATTCGGAAATACTTTGAAATGCCTAAAATTCTAAAGATGAAAAACTTAAAATTGTAAAATTAATAAAGTTTTGAAAAGTTGAAAATTGTTATATTAGTAATTTTTGAAAAATTAAATATTCTAAAATTTCAAATTTAAATTTCGATTGTCCGAAAAGTTTTGAATAAAAAAAAATTGCACATGTTAGAAATGCTTAAATTAAAAAAATTACAAAATAAATTTAGTGTGGGAAAATTTCAAATTTCGAAAATTTTTAATATCGGAATTTCAGAATTTCCGAAATTTTCTAACATCGGAATTTTCAAATTCTTCATTTCTACCAAAGTTCAACCATTTTACTCCCCATCCACCCCTTTGTATATTAAAACTCTCACCTCAACATTTACCCAATCCCACAAATCCTTAACCAGTAACCCGACATCCTAAAACATCCCATGTGACACACACACCATCAACCAAAAAAAAAAGAAAGAAAAAAGAGCAAATTATGACTTCATCTCAGCCCACATAATTCTCAACATTAAATCCAATAGAATCCTATTACCAAACGCACGAAAATTTAATTAGTTGCGCAAGAAAATAAGGAAAATGAGAAAACTGGAAAAAAAAACTTTCATTTCAGTTTGTTCTTGTGTTTACGTTGCTTTGTTTACGAGGCTCGAGAAGCAAATGTGTCCCTCTTAAGAAATAACCAGACTTGGCTTTTGCTTCTAGCGCTCAAGCAGTTAATAGTTTCTCGCTGCGTTGTCTTGTGGAACGAATTGCTTAGCAAATGGCTGCTGCGCCGCCACTATTCTCATTCTTGATGACTACAGTCCCCTGGACAAAGCAAAAGTCTTTGTGGAGAAACAAGAGAGGACAAAGGGTTAAGACACAAAAGATGCATGTTTGGGTGTTGGGTAACATGGGTGATAAATGGTTTGTTTCGAGATAAACGTAAACGCTGATTTCGGTCAAAAGTTGAGACGCTTTAATGAGATTTTCAAGTAGAAAGTTACAAGTTTGAGCGAATGGTCTTTTTGGGTTTGTGCGGAATTAAAGTCTTAAGTCGGAATATTGTGTTGATTTTCTCGCCAGCCTTGAGGTGACACTAATTCTAAGCAGAACAAGGTGCTTATGATGCAATCTACTTTGTGTAAATTACTCAAATGAAGTGTTTGAACTCTTAAAATTCACGCAGCTGTCAGTATGTCCACCTTTAAAACACACCGTCTAATTACTTTATATGGATTTAACATGTCCAATAAAAGGGGCGAGGTATTTAAACGTGTGTTTGCTTATTCGCTACATTAAGTTGCACTAGATATGACAGCAATATCAAGGCTAAAGATAAAACTAATTCAGTGTATGCAATATGAATATTTTATGCACATTTCTCATTATGCTGCGCAACACACTTGTCATAACAAAACCATATGGTACGGGTGGGTCTAACTCAATTTTATTTGAGTGTTGTTCAGTGGAAAAAAACAAAATAATCCGATTTTATTTAAATTCGGACATCAAACAACAATAACTTAATAAAATGGTAAAAATTTACTTTGTTCTAAAATACTCACAAAAATCAAATTGTTTTATCTTAAAAACAAAAATTAATTTAATCATTAGTATTATAAATTATTATTAAGTGCAAAGACCCTCATCATTATCACTTAAATTAACTACCAGCTTATTATAACTAAGAAAAGTTACTTCACAATTCTGGACTTCCATGAAGAAATTCCAAAAGCTGCAGCTGACGCACATTACACGCTGCTGCACAAGAGAAAACCAAAAGAAAAAAAGAAAAAAAAATGCTTCTTGAAAATAAAGAAAAAGAAAAGAAAGAAAACCCAACAAGCAAGCAAAACTTGATTTCAGAGCTTATGCTTCTACCCATCACTTTTTGATCTCCGAAATATTAATAAAAATAAATTTTTCCTTATTTATCGCCACTAATCCATGGAACTTGTCTTTTTTATTGACGACAACTAAGCCGGAAGCTGAACAAGAGTTGTGTTTGTGGATACGCATTGTTAACTCAATTAATGCCTAGAATAAATGGCCATTTTGCTCCTCTAACTGCCCACCCTTTTGGTCATGACATGACATTTTTCAATGTGTCCACTTTTGTCATTCCAGTTTTGGCAGACGCCCTAAAGATTTTGTATTAGAAACAAAATTGACAAGTTGCCAACAGCATCAGGGTATCTGGGTTCCTTCCCTTCCCTCTGTTTTGCTCAACTGCTGGACATATGGATTGCTATCCCTTCCTGAAACTTCATGTTTCACATGACAACAGACATGACAAAACATGCTTCAAAATACTTTGCTTTTTATTTTGATCAATAGTTTGCAAACTTTTTCTTCTTTAATAAAAATAATATCAGATCATTTGGGAATTTTTAAGCTTATTTACATTGAATTAATCAGCACTAAAGTTTTACTTGACAAAATCTATATTCAACAAAGAGGTGATATTATACAATAATATGCAACAATAATCTTGTACAGAGGGAATAAAGCTTACAATGTTGATTAAATGTTAATTAATTATTATTTAACACTGAAGGCCAACTTCGGTTAGCACTACCCACGGCTCCTACTTGTCCTCGTGATAATGTTTTGATGAGTGAAAGTCACTTTCTTTTAGTGTGTTCCATTTATCAGCATTTTAGACGTCAGTGTTTTGGTTTAATTTTTTAAGGTTATTAGATATTTTAAGTACCGTATTTCTTCGAATAAAAAAAAAAAAAAATCCCGCTGGTAATAAGATCTTATTAAAAATCAGGAAATTTTTGACCAAATTTCGGTTACAAAACTAGTGTTTGCCAAGTTATTTATTCACAAAACATTGCAATTCCAGCCTTTAAAAGGCTATTTACGTTGTATTAAGGTTGTAAAACGTTAAAAACTTAAATAAATCTGGAACAACCAGTTTTATAACCGGAAGTGTGGGGTGGCGGGTACTATTCGAAGTGCAGGAACTATTCGAAAAAATACGGTAATTCTACTGATATTATTCCTGTTTTTATATACCGTAGGCTTTGCGGTGTTTTTAATCATATTTGAGTTTTTTATTTTTTATTTTTTATGGGTATGTTTTAATGTATGGATGTTTATTGAATGAATCATTTTTGCTTGCTTGTTTTAGGTTTTTTTAATGAAATTTTTTGTAATATTAATTTTTTGATAACGTGTAGTTATTTTGTGACAGGTCTGCCTGTCACGTATGGCCTTTGTAGCCGCTAGCGACCTTAAGCAATATCTCCCCCCCTCCCCTCAGTTAGCACTAACTTAGATTACCACACATTAACAATACAGTATAAACTACTGAAATGTTAAAACAATATTAGTTCAATATTTCAACTACACTGAGTAAATAATTTAAAATCAACATTTGCACTGTATATTTGAATTCAACCAATCTAGAATTTCATTTTCACACGTTCATCATTCTAATTCCCACTAAATTTTTATTTGATATAATAATTAAGAAAATTATAAAAAATGTCCTCAAATTTCATTACATATTTACTGTGAAAGCAGTGTTAATTTATTCCTGCACACTCACCTTATACTGCATGAAGCGAAAAACAAATATTTGTACGAGTTTTAATAAACGACACTTAACTTTAAATTACGAGTTTGATTGCAAGAGTGCAAATAGGAATATTAAAGTGCGAGCACACGTTTATCCATTGCTGAGAATAAATGTAAAGTGTAGGGCGGCTTTTCAATGTGCACTTTTCAATGTGTGTCTCTCAAGATACGAGTTTATCTACAAACAGCAACCAAGTTAAAATGATGGAATATGTATACACGTAACATTTTAACCTTTCACCCATTCTGCATCAATATCTTGTGAATTCCATTTCTAAACTTGAAATAAATCTAACCCAACACAACAATTTGCCACGTTTTGCTCCCGGAATTAATGATTTTTTCATTTTTTCTTTTTTTCTCCAAAACTGTCCAAAATTTAACAAAGTAATGATCTTTTACAGTGAAAGATTGGTCTTTAAGTAGCTTTTTCTGTCTGTTTACTTTGTTCTTTAAAAGTTGATTCAATTTCATTTTTCATTCTTTATTTTTTGGATAACGGCCAATCACAGCTTTCGTTGGGCAATGCATTGTGGCTTGAAGAAATTGTAGGTGAAGCGAGATAAAAACGACACTATAACAATAATTCGCTTGATTGGGTGTTTATCCAATAATTGCCATCTAATATGAATGAAATTTTTTTCTTTTTTTTCCCGCTTTCATATTTACAAATTTCAATTAATAATAAATCAGTAAATTCAATTTAAAATGTTAAAATCAAATTTTTTGTATTACAAATTGCACTAATTTAATATTACTCAGATATTTATATAACTCAATTTTACTACATTGAATTTCCCAGAATCCAATTGAAAAATTATTAATATTGATTTAAATTTTTTTTTCTATTAAAAACATAACATTCCTCTTTAATATTATATATACAATACTAATTTATCAAGTAAAGGCTCAGACCAGCAAACCACATCTATTTCAAACTAAACTTCACTTTAAATTACCAATTATTAGGCCATAAAGCCGAGAAAGGTAAAAAAAGACAAAATTCCCTGGTCGAAGAATCCAATCCCTCGCGACTATTAAGTAAATCTGCGTTAATTCGCTAAATTCCCACCCCACTAAACACCTACATCAACTTGAATCACGCTATACATTTTTTATGCTGATTTGCTAGCAAAGTCCTTAGAAGAAAATGCCTATCGATTGCCTAGTACTGCAACCTAATGTCTCGGGAATAGCAGTCTCCAGACAAGCAAACGCCGCAGACTGCACTACCTCACCTTCGTCTGCTTCTCGTACGCAGTCATAAATTAATGCCTATTGATTTTCCCCTAACCCACACTGATTAAACTAAGGGGGGGACGAAGAATTACAGCAACAACAAACACCTTTCCAGCATCAGCATATAAATTAGCTTTAAAAACATCCAACTTGCCCAATAAAATACACCTGATAAGCAATATTTAACCATTTGCTATCATCATCAAAGGTTAATGCGTCTCAAAATCTTTTAACAACTCATTTATTTACATCAGCTGAGGGTACCTGTATAACCAAATCGTGTTTGTCACTTGTACTATTTTTCTTTCAATTTTTTGTTAAGTAAATATTAAATTTTAATTCAATATTTAGCTAAGAAAGTATATTTAAATTTCACTTTAAAAGATTTTGGAAGATATTGCACATTTTCTTACAAGATTTCTTAAAATCCAAGCTGTTTCTGGTGCAAGAATACATTTTAATATCATTAATGTTGCTTTGCCGTATTTAATTATGTTTACGGTTATAAATAACAATAAATTAATAAAGGTAGGCTCGTTGCAAACCACAAGTTTAAGTTGATGAAAGTCATTTAATTATTCTCCTAACACCCCTGGAAGCTTATAAATTCTCATATATTTTATAAGTAAGTATTTTATAGTATTTTATATCAAAAGAATATTTTCAAACATTTCTTATAGATGAACATTTTTGGTAAATCCCAAAACCACAAAATCCCTGTTATCTGAATTTTCCCATAAAATTAATAAGAAACAATGAAAACTTTATTAACCCCAATCTTCTTCTTAACAGAAAAGGCAGATCAAAGAGCACTGCCCTTGACCATCAGTAAATCTACCCAGATCAATACTGAATATTAAATCACTGAATCCAATAGCCTCACTAATAAATCCGATAATTATGGCTTCCAAATTACTCCATTAATAACAATTGCAAATGAGGTACAAATGATTGAAATTCCCACACCACTGACCAAATCCTGACCTTCACACCATAAAAACTCCCCAAACACCCCAAAAAACCTTCGTAAAACTGCGTCACACTAAATAATGCGTGTAAATCAGCCATTTTTGACAGATGCTAAATCAGAAAAACTTTTAACTCTTTGATAGATGTAATCTCAACTTTTTCAGTTATCATTTGGTCAGAACAGACAAGTAAAAGACTATGATACACCACTTGTACATACGAACAATTTATGGTCGCACTTTTTACAACTTGATAGTAAAGTTTGTCAAAAGTTGAAATTTTTTTCCTTCCGAATGCCGTACACATATATTTTACTTCACATGTCTTTGTGACCTCAACCCAGAGCTCGAGTAATAAATCGTAAAATATGTTTCCTTCTACCCCTAATCAAAAATTATTTCCTACCTTGTAAGTGCCCAAATCGTCCACGGTGCAAGCTAACACAGCTTCCCTGCCTGCAGGTACAGTCTCGTTCCTAATTTGTTCTGCAAACTCAGGCTCCTGTGCTAAACCTGTGAAAAAATTAGATAAATTTATTGTTAATTCAAATAAATTGAAATAAATTGAAATAAATGGTATGGTTCAAAACACTTTATGATATTTCTTGATACAAGAATTATAGCAACTGTGTGAAAGTTTTTTTTTTTATATGAAGAATTGCTTTGCCATTGAAATGGTATTCTAATGTAAAGCGAATGGAGGTTTGACGTTTTTGATGTAATGCATTGAAATTATCACAATACGACATACTGTAAGCTTTGTTTTCCGCAAAGTCTATCAATACCTAAACACCGCTTATTGTGATCATGGTCAATGAAATCAATCGGTTAATGTGATCACTTTTACTAAGTACAGACCGGATGATACGGTACTTTTACATTAAAAAATTATTGGTTATTGTAATCATTTTTTCGGTTAGTGTGATCATTTTTCATCCAAATTTTACTTTCAGCAGCAAAATTAATCCAAATTAATTCTTATCTTATGTACTTATGCAACAGAAAAGTGAAATCATACTCAAAAAATGTATTTTTCTTTACTTAGGTCTGTGAAGTGTAATTAAAGTTTTTAAAATTATTAAAAGTAGTGTAAAAGACTTCTGATAGTTGCAGAAATAGACTTGATTTGATCAAAAATGGTTCAAAATCAATCAATTTTTCATTATATTTAGAAGTTAAAATTTACCAAACACCTTTTAATTTTAAATTTTTAACATATTAATGATTGAGTTTACAAAACAATAGCAAAAACTGCATTTTTGGTTTTATTGGCTATTGTGGTCACTTTGGAACCTGCCCAAAGTGATCACAATAAGGCTTGAAAATAGTAATTTCTGGAAGTTTTGTTTCAAAGTTTCAACACTCATTTTCTCTCACATTTATCAATGATGATGTAACACCTGACAATTACAGTTTTCTAGCGAGATGACAAGTTTTGTATTGAACTGTTTATCAATGAATACCTTCTAGTGAGTGTACACACTTATTTCAATAAATGGTAAGTAAAAGATCCCAGGATATGAAGCACGCTTGGGTGCCATTCTTCATTTAGCAAAATCAATGCCCTAGTTCAAGGCTACCACTAGATGCCACTCGAGTTCTATAAAGTGTGAACATTTCCTTTAGGTTTGTATAGTTCTGTATTGCCAAACTGTTTGAGACTTGAAGAAATAGTGATGGCAAAAATGTTAGTGTCTGCAACACTCCTCCTGAGTGTCTCCATTGAGTGTTCAAGCTGTGTCCACGCTTTCAGTCTCAATAAGTATAAATACTCAAGTACGGATTTTGCTCGAACTTCTTTTTAAAGCAGGGAAAGGTGGGTTATAACTCAGATTTATAATTAACATGAAATTTATAAGTTATAAGACACCGAGTTTTGTTTCCCGCAAGCTCTATTGAATTACTTTCTTAAAATATAAATTTTCAATATTTTATTGTGACAGATCAATGAACTTGTCTTTCCTCAAAAAAATCGAACAAAATCTGTGGTTTATTCATGTACCCCCTGGGATACAAAATCGCAAATTTTACCAATTGTTATACCACAGAAATTCCAATTTATGATTTATAACTTATAAATTCCCTATTTTAAGATTATAACTCAGATTCAACTTAAGTTATAATTAATACACATTTAATAAATTTTATAACATTTTCACTTGCTGTCATATCACATTATAAATACATTGTATAAATTTTAAAAATCTACTACATATACACATCAATTCCAACCACTTCAGTGAAATTTATTATAAAATTTTATATAAATAAACCCTTTTCAATATTAATTCTCGCAGTTTCCAAAAACTGAGCAGAAACACATGTCAACAAGTGAGAAATCAAATCCCAAACTCCCTTTAAACTTATAAATACACAGAAAACAATTCTTTAAATTTAAATCTGCGAAATCCAACTCCTAAAAGAAAACAAGCTGGAAATATTTACCTCAAGAACTCATATGATATTCTCATTGCAGTAAACAAACTTTAAACTCAAGAATCCTCAGCTTGCTCGAGCAATTGAAAATGAAACTCAACTTTCCAAACATTCTTCCCTACCCTTTAAGAAAACAGAAAATTCCTCCTCCTAATTAAATCCAGCACTGGCAGTGTGTAAAAGCAGAAAATTCTAATTATTACAAAAATCCCATCATATCAGTTTATTTCCTTTACAGCGACATTGAATTGCCTCACATTTCAAACCAAATAATACGATTTTCCCTAGAGTCCAAACTTTCTCTCTCTACCTTTGCATAAGCTTATTAACTCGGAATAAATTTAAACTCGTATCACGTTCCTGAATTCCTTACGAAAGGAAAAAAGGAAGGAAAAAATTTTCTCGGTTGTGGTCATACCGTTTCGAGTTATAGTCAGAAATCAACTTTCTCCCTTTAGACTAGAAAGGTAGCCTCGAGCAAACGCCAACTTTATGGCAAAAAAGTATTGATCTAAAGCTAGGCTTACTGAATAAGTTTCGAGATGAATTTCAAGATTACTGGTCAAACAGTGCTCTCAAGTGAGTACATATCTCTCTTTCTGTATATTGAAAGCATTACGTGTACTGAATTCCAGCTTGTGGAGCATAAACTTACATTTTTTTGAATTAACATATTACACACTGCGTGTTTCGCGATGCAGTAACATGGAAAATTCTTAAATTCGATTCATATCGCGGAGTTATGGACTAAAGTTCTGTTTATGGACTTTTTAAGTGGATTTACTTTTTTTAAAAATAAAAACAAGTTTGATTTTATGTTCTGCTCCAAGATTGACCTCTTTCCCATTGGCTGGAAAATCAGACAACTTCCTTATAAATTTCTGAAAATGTTAGAAAAAATTTTAGAAAACAAAATGGCTGACATTCTATTGCAATTGTTAGAGACCAATTTTGAGATGGCTCCGAGTATAGAATTTAACTGTAAATTCTTAGTTGTTGATGTAAACATGTCTTTGTTTTTAGAACTATTTAAATGAAAATTCCCATTATCATACTCAGAACTAAGCTTATGCTGGGTCAAAGCTGCCCCGTAGCGTGAAAGCCCACAATGCAAATGACGCTTGTGATTTTTACATTAACTTGAATGTCCTTTCAGAGATTTCTAATGTCTGCAATGTATGAAATGTTAAAGAAAGAAAACGGCAGTGTGTTTACATTTTGAATTAATGAGCGAGAATGAATGAGTTTATTCTGCTACAGGTAACGTTGCGTAGCAACAAATAAACAATTTAGAAGAAAATGATGTAATTCAAGTAGTAACAACACGCAAACCAAAAGTGTAGAACCAACAACGACATTACTTCAAACTTTCTACAACTCGACTTTCATTTCTCCGAAGAATTGCAAAATCAATACCGCAATATTTATTAAAATGTCAAGCAAAATGCCACAACTTGTTTGCTAATAATTGATATAATTGAATGTTCATCCACTTAATGCTGTATTCATGACCCCATTTTCAATAGTATCAATAAAAACGCCTTTATGTTATTTTATTGTGATATAAAGATTAACACCGTAATATCAATAAAGATAATGCAGTCCCGATGCAATCATTTAACTAAAAAAAAAAAAAAAAAAAAAAAAACACTAAACGGCATCACCACGAGTGAATAAATAGGTAAACAATGTAAAATCAATGAGGTGATATTTCCACAAGGATGGTCGTTATTGAGTAATGACGTTACACTAGGTCAATCATGTGACAACTCTTTAAATATTTCATTTGAAAAAAAATTTCCTTAACTTTTTCCTAAATAGTGATTTTAATCGTAAAAACCATCAAAAACCTATTAGTCGTGTGAAAACAATGTAGTAAATACAAACTGCCCATTTAACGATTTTTTATTACAATTTAATAAGCGACGTTAATTATAGGTTGCAAATTGCCCGCTAATGAAGTTTGATTGAATGATTAATTGCACGATTGATTGATTCATCACCTGATTACGTAATCCCATTAAAGTCTTGACCGAAAAATATTTAATTCTTATAAATTCAATTTACACACATGTATGACTAAGATCAGGTAAATTTGATTAAAAGTTCAAAACCAATCAAGGGATGTGTTGAGATTCAAAAAATGCAAAATTTAATTCCATCTTGATCATGTTTTACACCCGACATAAACAGAACATAAATAAGAAAACTCACACAAAAAGTGCACTTAACAAAAAGAAAGCACTTCTAGGAATAAGGATAGAAATAAAATAAACTTGCAGAATCAGAAGCGTTTCCGTTTGTGCGCCATTAAAAGTAAAGAAATATTGCCAAATCTGTACTAACAAAGCACTTAAACTTTGAGCCCAATGTTTTTCCACATTATTAAACATAGAAAAACTATTAAGAAACTTTAGGGGGGGTTAAGTGCAAAATCCCTAAGACTTTACAATGTATTTCCGACCCCACGAAATCATTAACTGAAATGAGTAATGAGGGAAAGCCACTGTCATACCAACTGCGCCATTATTACGTCTCTAATATACATGATGAGTTCTGTTGTGATGATATGCAAGAGAAGACAAACTAACTGTAGTTGACAGTTGATGAATGAATGGAATTTATTTTTTCTTTTCTAAATACAAATCAAAACAATAATTGATCACCATTCATTGCTAATCACAATCGCATTACACCATGGATCCAGGAGATACTGGTACGTATTTTGTCTATTGTTGCATCGATAATTATATTTGAGATTTTTTGTTCTTTTTATAATTTTGAAGGAATTGAAGAAAAACATTATGGGACTAGTTTTGAGAAATGATTTCTCATTATTTAATGTAAAACATACTATGGCCATCCTATGTGTTTCCAAGCCCATGAAATCATTAACTGAAATAACTAAATGGAGGAAAGCCATCTTTTTTCATTCTCGGGGCTTAATGAGAATTCACGTATTTCCGGCTATAATTAATGTGTTGTCCCCTGGCCCAAAATGGTTAAGCTATTATCTCAGGCTGGAGGAGTGACATAGCAGAGGAAAAATTTACTGCAACATGCACTCTGATAAGATCCTGCTTAGAAGCCTCCAAAGACCATGTGCAGGTATTGTGCAGCTGACAAAAGGCAACAGCCAGGGCATGGCAAAGGGCGACCTCACTCAGACCAAGGAGAGAGATTGCCCGATAAATACACCAACTTGGTGCAAATAGGCTGGGGAATTAATTAACTATATCTCGCATTCCACCCTTTCTTGATGTCGTGTCGATTTTTCTTCCTTTTTTATGCCCAATTATTATTAATATCATTGCGCATGCGTGGCATTTTTCGCGTTGTCATGGTCTAGTGTGTGGGAGTGTCAGGGGAGAGGTAACATTCAATGATGTTAATAAAGTGAGGATTTAAAAGTGAAATAAGAACAAAAGATTATTGAATTTTGGTTGCAAGGGAGGGATTTAGGGCGAAATGTCCCCTCTTTTTATTGATTTTGTTGGATTTTATTTATTTAAGGGTAGACAATGTTTTGAATGGTTTGTGGTAAGGGAAGTGAGTATTGTTTTGAAAAGCCAAGTACAAGACATTTGTGGGATAAATGAGAATGGAGGTGTTTGGTCCTAATCTGCTTTTCCCAGATGTGTCAAAATAACCACTTTTGGCCATTAAAGGAAATGGACTATAGTATTTTTCACTGTAGTACACAACAATTTTTTATCTTGGTAATGTGTTGCTGAATTGATTTGAAGAAAAAGTGAAGTGCAGTTTTCTAAATTCCCATTTGCATTGTAGGCATTTTTATAGTGATTTAAGTTGTAAGCTTATACAATTTTATTTTGTTTCAATCTGACTTTTGATTGTTTCAAACTTTATCACTTGCAACAACAATCATAAGTGTTGTTCGATGAGATAACATCACTAGTCTGGATTGCTTAGTGGAGAGCCAGAATTCGTTATCAGCAGTAATCCCCCACTTCCACGATTGTAGAACTGGATTCGTGATAATCCATGAATACAGCCGATTGGCCGATGCAAAATTCCACTATCCGATTGGTCAACGATTGATACACTACTGCAAACAACCTACCAATCTAATTATATCATTAAGTGATGGAAAAGAAACTAACAAAAATTCACCCAGAAACTGCCAGAATTATTACTAATATCGATTGTTTTGTTCTAATTTTTGATTGACATTTACTGCTCCACTGAAACAAATCTATAATATTGTACAACTGCAGCTTTATCCAGTAAAGCAAACTCACCCCGGATTCATTTAACCTTCAAACCAGCTTTCACCTCATGATGAAAATTCTAAAATGACTATTTTATTTGACTAAATAATTACATTTATTTACCCTTACATAATTCATTACTTTCCATCATATAAACCCCAAATAAATATTCTCAAGGCAATGTCACAGTTAGCAAATACCTAATATCTAATTAGTACAGATGGACAAATCATGTTTCCAGGTCTGTTTACCTAATGGCAAGTCCTTTTATAATTAACCTGCCTTGCATACAAATTGAAATTTTTGTCTGTCTTAAAACCAAGTCAATTTATTTAAAAAATTCAAGTAAATTTAAAATTCATTTATATAATCCAATCAATGAATTTCTTGAAATATAACTTAAACATTTCCTCCTATTTGTCTTACTTTATATTTCAAAAAAAAACTTCATTTCATTAAAGGTATACTTAATTACCTTCCCAGCCAGTGCCTGACAGCAATACTTTAAAGCCAGCAAAGGAAGCAGAATAAAAGAAAAAAAAAGAGAAAAGAAAGAAAAATCTGTTTCTTGAACAACTTTCAAAGCCCCCTCCTTCTACTACATCTTTATACCGCAGTGAACATATTACTGGTGGACATTGCCAATTCTGTAGTGTATAGTACTTTGCTTCTATTTCTCAGTGCTATTGAAAGAAAGAGGAGAGAAAGAGAGAGCAAGCCAATGCCAGTTTGGATGAGGGCCATTTCCTGCTGTGCAATGGCATGGCAAGGCTGGGATTTTTGCATTACACCCCAATGCTTGAATTCCCTTGCACTGAGGTCTACATTCTTCTTGGCTGGACTTGGAAACCGTTTCCATGTTGCCTACTCTTCGCCTTCTAACAACCCAACCTTTTTGAAACGTCGCTTTCTTTTGCCCTTTTGAGTGCGATGATTGAAAAGATGTGTTAGTTGCCTTTAATATTTTACTACATTTTTATATTGATTCTTTTTTTCTTCTAACTTTTTCTTGGCTGCATCAAAATTTACATGGAAAAGTGGAATTTTGAAGTTGTGTGTGAGAATTGACTCACGCAAGGGAATAACGTGAGTAAAAAAAAATATAAAATGACGCCTAAATATCCTATACAACTCCATTTGGAGAGATTAACTTACACGAAGAAAGATTTCCGACTTGTATAAATTATTTGGATTGTGTAAAAATTTTGACTTGTATAAAAATTTTGACTTGTGTAAAATTATTGGTATTGTGACAGGTTGCGTGTGGCCACTTTAAACAATAACACCTACTTATCCAACTCGAATTAACTCGCAACGGCTTCTTTATAGTAAAACTCAAATTTCCAATTTGGATCAGGATTGGTTTTCTATTTTTTCCTTCCTCCTTTCCAATTCCATTTTTTCTCCATTGATTGCATCTAACCCTAAGTACTTATCTACACCAACAAGACCCATCCCAACTGCCTGTAGCCCATCGATTTTCTTTTTTACATTTATATAAAACATCCCTAACTGAAAACATTAGTGAATTTAACATGGTAGAATCCAGCACTACAATAGTTCTTTCATCAAAGTGTGTCAGACACATCATTAATCTCTAACTCACCAAACAAAAAAAATCACATTTCAACAAATTTCCACACATTTCTAATTAATTTTCCCATTAAACCCTACTCATTCCATAAACAACCCAATCAACAATAATCAAAACAAAGCTTCACCTGTCACAACATTTGTATACATAATTGTTTCATGTTTTGCAAAAACCATATAAATTACATAAAAAAAAATTCTTAAGATGATTAAACCATTCTTCAAATTGGCGAAGTACCATGACCCACGCGATTCCATGATAACTTTATTATTATACCTTTTTTCACGCAAACCCATTTCTTATGTCCTTCAATCTATCAATGAAATTAATTTTTTCTCCGCATAGAAAAAATCGAATAAAAAAAGAAAGAAAGAATGAGAGAGAAAAAAAATCACTTTTTCCATTCTCATTTTCTGATCTATTGCAATGAGGGTATTTGTTGAATCTCTTTGAGACTTGTTAGGCTTACTGATTACTCTCACAGGAAGGATGCTAAATGAAGAAGACAATCAACTTGGGAGTAGCAGATGGTTCAAGTAATCACTATAAGTCTACGTTGAATACAAACGAGGCGGAGATAAGTTTTCCTCGCACTTACTGCGTGCCAGCAAAGTATTACAGGAAACTCATTTTAAGTACAGTGCAACTGGGCATTGGAATATTTACACGCGCAGCTGCAATATCTCAAGTCGATTGCAGGAAATGTCGTGGGATACTTGCAGAAAAAGCAAACAAAGAGGAGGGTAAAGGAGGAGGAATGAAATGGTGCAGAATCTCAAGTTTTTATATCTATTTAGTTTTTTATGGGTTTAGAATTTATGGGTAAAGGATAAGGGGGAATTAAGTCGTATTAAATGACTTTTTTCATAATCCGGTGTCTATTCGAGTATAAGACGCATCTTTTTGCCATAAATTGGGTCGAAAATTTTATTAAAATGTTGTGTGTAATTAATTTGTTGATTATGCATGTTTTAGAAATTACTTTTCATATTTTTATAATAAATTTTAAATGAAAATACTCCACTTTGCATGAGAAAAGTGACTATTTCTGTTAGAAATAAAAAATATTAATCTTTAAAAACACTTTACTAAAATTATAGAACCATTTAAAAAATATTTTACAAAATTTTATCAAAATTTGTAATCATTTAATGAAATTATAAATCAAAATTCATTTCGCACTTTGTAAACTAAACAAAATTCTGAGAAAAAGATTTAAAGAAAAATAAAACTTTATAGTTTATAAAAACTTTACAAAATGCAACAAAATCAACAAAAATCTCTCACTTCCATTTCTCACTCCCCAAATCTTGACAACACCCACCTCACTCGCATCACCAAACCCAATCGCACATCCTTCCCATCAATAATTCCTAACTTATCAAAATAAATAAACTGCGTTTATCTACTTCCCTTTCTTAGCTTCACGAGCAACTAAAGATCAAAGTACCTACTGTAAGTTGGGTTAACACCCACCTACAAAATACAGGAAGCGGTCTCTAGTTTCATCTAAGTGCTTTTTTCCTTTGAATCGATGTAGAAGGTTGTTAAGTGAAAGTGTTGGCCCGTGAATTTATATTGAACAGTCTTAAGAAGATTCTCTTCACCTTAACAGCAACATGGCCCCCACGGATTACAAGCTGCACCGCCTAACACAATTACAAGCACGAATTATATAAGAACAAGGCGTGCAATTTTTATAATGCTTTTCTCATAAGTAATAAAAAAACTTATAAAACTCGGTAGAGTTTGTGGGGAATTAAACTTATAAGTTAGATTTATAATTAACATGGAATTTATAAGTTATAAGACGTAAGTTTAATTCTCCGCAAACTCTCTATTGAGTTTTATGAGGTTTTTTTATTACGTATAAGTTAGATTTATAATTAACATGGAATTTATAAGTTATAAGACATAAGTTTTGTTCTCTGCAAACTCTCAAGATTTTATGATTTATTTAATTTATACAAATGTAATATTTACTTGTTGTTTTTTAATGAGTCGGAAAGGCCAGTGTAATGAAGGGTGTAAAGTCGTGGAACCGGTAATCTACCCAGAGACTTTAAGAACCCTCGTCTTATAGGGTTTTTAATAGCGAGTAAGCGGAGTTTTGCCAACACTCTTAGTCGCACATAATTAAAGCTTGTAAAATGAATTGACTACTATCTCAACTTTAATGGCATCCATTCACTTCACGTCATAAATTATGTTTTACACGAGTGATAAAAGCATGTTTTATGACGTGTGAGTCGTCTTTTTAATGCTCATCAAACTTGATAGAACTTTTTCACTACTTTTAATTTTCCCTACAACTTGTACCACTTTGCCTCAATGAGGGTGTGTGCATCGACAAGCTATGAAAACTCGTTGATCGCTGTTTTAGCCTCTTAAGTTTTACTTTTTCAGAGCAAATTGGAAATAAGAAATTGGTCCTTCGAGAAGAGTTGGCTCAAAGAACCCTAGATGCAAAGCATTTGTTGGTGACTAATGTAAAATACCGTAATAGAATTTCGAGTTAAAGGTGGAAAACAATTTGAGCAGTTTACTCTAAATTCAATTTTAGATAAATTAATGCCATCATTAGCAGTAATGGCAGCTTCAGCTAAAAGACTTGTGTGGGTGAAGGACCTATGTAAGTTTTGAAATTTAAGAGTATGTAACAAGAAGAGTTTATTGCCAAACACTACAATAACACACAACATGCTAAGAACTCAAAGTTCTCATTTCATTAAGTTTCTATTAAGTTTTCCCTAACATCCTAACCAAAATTACTTCTAAAACTGAATAAAACATAAATTTCAATTTGTTTTATTCCTTTCAATAAAACTTAAAAAAAGTAGCTTACATTTTTTAAAGCTACTTATATTCTTTTAAAGAATATTTTATAGTAAGAAATGTATTCAAAAGCCTACACTATAGAAATATATATTTCATTACATAAATGCATAGATACTAGAATAAAAACAATCCTATCAAAAATATTCCCAATACATTTATAAGATATTTAGCAAGAAAAAAAGCATTTAGCACAGTCAATCCCCCGCACGATTACTCGCACCGGATAATCGTCTCGCTGCTACACCGAAACCTAGTGCGGTGGTCACGATGCGTGCTCGTCACACAAATGTGACTCACAGCAACTCGGCGAGGCTTTCCCGCAACACGTAAGCATCTCCAAACCAGACTTCCACCGCCTCGATAACAACATCACAAACGAACTCCATACCATAAACTTTTCTAACTTCAACATCTCGAATTAATTTTTCCAGTCTCGAACAACTCGAAATACATAACCTTCATTTTACAACATCTAGAGCGCTCCGACTAATAGCTATTGGCTTCATCCCATCTCCATGGCTACCGAAATAACATTGCTGCTCGGCTTTGATATGCATTATGCATTTCGTTGTCAGAAGAATGCAGACTACGTGGTTGAAGCGCAATACGAGTTTCCTGCGTAGTTGAGACGACGAATCAATTCCGTTATTTATGAGCTATAGCCAATAGGTTAGAGTAACAATGTAAAAATTTTTACGACAGTTGGCTCATCCATCTTTAGTACTAAGTGCAATCACAGTTAGCGACGTGTAAGAGTTAATGAAGAGATTCAGCAAGGTCTTTCCAGTTCACCTGATAGGCCAATGTGCAATTCAGGTGAGTGTTCCTTCAATGGTCCATCCAAACAACACCCAGCCATTTACGACTTGAGACTTGATGATGACTTTCATTAGAGAGACAAGACCTGATCCAAGTCCAGTCCATTCATGAGCTCTGCTGATTTCATTTCATTAACATCTCTCAAGATTTCAAAGGGTTCTGTTAACTACTCAACTTTGGCCTACAGTGCTCTGTTACAATACTGAATAAAAGCAAGTTGGAATTAAATTGGAAACAATGTATGTATCTAGTTAAATGGGTATCTTTCGGCAGAATTGTATGCAATTTATTTGGCTTTGAAATACATTCATGAAGCAGGCCACAAACGTGCATGTATTTATACAGATTCACTCAGTGTATTATTGTGCGTTCAGTCACTGCGGCATTCTGTTCACCCGATTGTTGTGAATGTTGTTGGATATTACATATTTTATTTCTAGCAGTTAAAATCAAAAGCAAAATTTTTTTAAATTAATTTTATTAATTTTATCAATATTCAAATCACCTTGATGCTAATAAATGGTTCATATTCAATTAAATAACCAAACACAATGCCCTCAACAATTTTGCACACAATTATCACTGTACTCTCGATTGTAATTCAATAATAAAGTAGACTTGAGTAAACACTACCACAGTGGTTTAATTTTAACTCAAAACCTAAACCCGAAACAAAATTACTTTTATTCAAGTTAAATTAAACTCAATCTTTGATCTCGAGATGAAATTTCAAACCAGAAAAACCACTTTCAAATGCAATTTTGAGCAAACTGTGTAAGAAAGAAAATCAATATCTGTTTTAAGGTATTATTACGAGCAAAGGAAAACAATGTTATTTATTAATTCGTTGAAATCAATTTCACTCTTGAATTATGTGGGCAAGTTTTTGGGGAGGGCAAGTCCTAAGAGTTTAGGGATTTGGGGTTTTCTTTAACCCGGTTCTAGATTTATTTCTGTCTTCCCGTCGACCACATTGGGCTTGACACGGATGCCCCATAATCCCCTGCCTGGCTCGATCAATTGTCCTAAATCAAGGAATCTTCTCTTGTGGAGGCGCGAACGGACAACTAAACCTACCAGACTTACCCACAACCTCCACAAATATAATGGCTATTGTTCGAGCCAAATTGCTCGGCATCTCCAAGCTGACGTCAGCACAAATAATAACCAGCGCATGAGAAAGGAAGATCTTCTTTGATCCCTATGCTCGCTCTTGCGTCAAAAATCTTTTCATTCCATTTAATTGTATGAGCTCCAATCCAACCTACATCTGGATTCACCTCAGCTGAAGACTTATTAAGAATTTATAACCAATCTATAAAATATGAAATATTAAAAAAATTTTTATTTCATCTGTGAGGAACGTTCGACACAGACGTATGGAATCAATGTTTGAGCAGATTACCGAATCCTAATATCTCACGGACAATGTAATTTCGGAGAAATAAGTCAAATGGAGCAAATTACTTTATCAGACTTGGAATTTTTCCCCTAAAACCTATCGTTTCGTCGTTTAAAGCAATGAAACAAATTCGTAATTAAAGAGTGTTGTTGCTAATAAATTGTTTATAGGATTAAGAGGGGGAAGAAAGGATTAACCTTTGTTTTACGAAGGATTTTGTGATTGGTCTGAAATAAAAAAAATCCTCCATTTTGTCTTAATTTCTGTGGATGAGAAGAATGGACCATTCTTTTGTCGAATTTTATTGGATGCTATAATTACTCACAATGTTTTGATTTGTGGTTTCAAGCAATAGCTAAGAGCAGATTTAGAACATGCTTGTTTACAAGTGTTACAATTTTCACCATCAGAAACATCAACTTTTAAAGTCGAGCTAAATTTAACAATCATTAGCATAATTGGTCATAAAATATTGAACCAAATCGACAAATTAACAAAATATTATACATTACAGTATTCTATTTTTCTAAATGCAGGATGGTAAAGATTTTCTTATTCAAATATTTCATCAAGGGAATCAAATAACACCAAGACAATTATGTAAGTGTACAGGAAGTTGGGGATGGGCAATCCTTTGCTGATTTCAAATTTGACCTCGGAGACCATCTTAGAAATTTTCATTGACTTTGTCAGTTCTAAACCGTTAAAGACGGGGAAAAAAATCAATCTTAAAGTTGTTCCGCACCATCTAATTAGTCTAAAAATATTCTAGTTCCAACTCAAAATATCATGCATTATTGAAAAAACAACTTCGAAATTCAGCCTACTCCTCACAGCTCTCAAATGTATATAAATCAAACATGCACCAACTTGTACATTAATCTAAATTACTGTCCTTCATTTCTTCTCAAACCTTAGCGAAAGCACTTAAAACATTCCTATTACTCAACCAAAGTCTATTCCTTCCTTCCAAAGCACTACACAATTAAATAACACTAACTTTCTTAACAAAACTTGTCTCAGCCATACAGTAGATCTCTAAATGACATTATTTCCAACTCTATCACCTTACAAAAACTCAAACTAAAATTTTAGAAATTGACATGACCTACTTTTTCGACAACTAAAGAAAAAGAGCAAAATTGACAAGGAAAAAGGAAACTTGTGGTTAATGGGTGATAGAAATGAAATATAAAAAGACCCTTAATAGAAGATATTAAACGTTATGAGTTGGTCGAGAAGTTCACTTGTAGCAAGTGAGTGTGTGACATTGCAAGCCAAAGATATAGACTAGGGTTCTCAAGATTAACTTATGTGTCACGTAGGCAGCCACAAGAACTTTATATTGCATCTGTCCTGATCGTTGTCCTGAGGGACTGCAGCAAACAATTTCCGATCTCCTACCTTCTCTTCAGAATTGGAATTCCCAGGTCTACATCCTCCTCTCTTGGCAGGGCCTTCATCAACTAAGAAGGGTGGAGCCGCTAATTAGCAGACTGGGAGTTTTAGGAAAAGCAGGCTTACAATTTATTGGATACCGCCACGTCTTAATTGTACTCAAAGACTCAAAGTATTAGTTACAGAACTATACTACTTACCTCAAATTTATGAAGTAAATTTAATTCGAGAAAGAGATTTCTTAAAGGATTTCTCTAATGAATTGCAATTTTTTGCAAGTTAATTTATTCAATAAGATAATTAAGTAATAATATTAATATAATGTAATATAGTTAAGTAACAAAACAAAATATAAAAGCAAATCATCCCACAATAATAATAAGTAATATAAGTAATATAAAAGATACAAGCTTACACAAAACGCATCGTCTCGCTTGGCATTTCTCTTCTTACAATCATGCTCACCTTACAATATTACCCACATAACTGAGTCTTTTTATTATAAGAATAGCTGCCACGCTAAGAAAGATTTGTGTTGTTCTTTAGCTTTAAATAATAAATTGATTAGTGCTGAATGGCTATAAAAACGTTTAAATAGGCGCCATCTTGTTACCCTAGTTTACATAGACTGTACATTATATTGTCACGATAAATTTAATTTATGAAGCCATTCTCAGGTGGAATTTAATGGTTGTGATAAATTCCAATTTTCCGAGAAAGAGAACAGTGAGAACATCGATTCATAGCATTCACGTTTGCCAACATTTCAAAAATAATGCAAAATCTATGTTAAAACTTTGATAACATTACCCAACCACCTGCTTTAAAAACCTAATTTGAATTTTTGAAATAAAAAATTCCAAAAATCACAAAAACATCGTTCTCTTAAAGTGTACTCGAACAGTTGAATCAAGAGACAACCATTAACAAAGAAAACTCGCTAAGTAACAGACGAAACAATATAATTATTTCACAACACTTCACACCTTAGCTAATTTAATTTTAGGGTACTATTTCACCGCCAGATGACACGGCAATTGATGTAGCCAATAAATTCTTCAGACATTGGAGGAAAAAATGGCTTATTAATCACATCAACGCATAAATCCTTAACTTACAATTACATTAACACAATATGAATTATCCCACATTTCACCAATGAAGAATATTAATTCTACGCATTCTAAATTAAATGTCACTTTTATTCGCAAAGCCAACATTGGAGGCTGCAAATTTGAAGTATGTCAACATTCCTGCAACAACTCTGACGTCGACTCAACCGAACCACTTGGCAATGACGCTGTTTAAACACTTTTTCCTGACAAATTAACACATTTCAAGCCGCCCCTCGTCTTCAAGTATTGACAACTCGGCCACCTATCATCAACCGCGCACCTAATGTCAACAATTTCGCACAAAGCGCTGGACCTATTTTCTTATAAACACATAATTAATGGGCGTCGTGGGATATAAAACCACATTCCATGCACTTCTGTCTCTAATTAGGCCTGACACAACTAGCATGATGGATGTAGTCTCAGTGGAGAGTAGAATTCGTAATTTCAATCTTGAACGAAACACCATATCCGGAAACCATAATTATAAATTCAAGCTGAAAACCTCAATTTACACAGGTGTATGTTGAAAAAAGTGAAAAAAAATTTAATAAAATAAAAAAGTTAATGAAAATCATGATTTCTGGGAATTGTTTTTTGCTTTGCTACCATTATTTTTTTTTTTTATAAATTTTTTTTTTTTTAGAGTTTGCAATTAACGAAATGGGAATTTTTACCCTTACGAATGAGTGCGATAGTTTTTCTGCTATCAAGCGTGTAATTTGGAAATTAAAAAAAAAATTAAAAAATTCTCTTCAAATATTTTTATTTTGCATCTTTTCAATTTACATCGCTCCCATAAAATTTATTGCTTTAATTTTCCCGTAAACTTCTAAAACTTTTGAAATTTCATGAAATTAATTTGAAAATTAATTTGGAAATTAAAAAATAAGAAATTGTGAATAACCCTTTAACCCCACTAATTATTCATATCACCTCGCACAACTGTTTCTGTTGAGACCGCGAATAAAGATAGATAAAAAGTATAAGAGACCCGAAATTGTGACCTTTAGTGATAACTGCATCTCGGGTCTTCCCGTCTGGGAAAAACGTCTGATCGCGATGGAAAAAGGAAAGTGACCCTGCCTCCCTCGTGATGTCCGCAAGTTGTGCACAAATTACCCGAAACCATCTTTTTTCTGAACCATTTCCTTTTTCCACACTTCCCAAACAGCTCCGAGTCACGGCCTGGGGAAAGACGACACAACAACAAGTCACATTTCATATGCGACATGTCAACCGACTGCTGAGATACCTCCAAGGGTGGGTAAAGTGGACAGTGCACTGAGGCACTTTGCATTTTCCAGGAATATTTCGATAAAAATATTAAAATAGTTTGTATTTTTTATTTTTGGAGAAATATTTTTACTTCTTGGTGTATCTCATGTTTAAGAAATTCTGCAGAAATTGTTGATTTATAATTTATAGCTTAAAATTGGATGTTGAGGAGGAATTTTGGGATAAATCCAGATCAAAATTGGCTTAAATTCTTAGGCATGGCTCAGTTATTGTTGAATAATCTTATTATAGTTGTTTAGCTAATAGAGAGTTTGCAGAGAACAAAAGTTATGTCTTACAACTTATAAATTCCTTGTTAGTAGAGAGTTTGCAGAGAACAAAACTTATAACTTATAAATTCCATGTTAATTATAAGTTATAAAACATAAGTCTTGTTCTCCGCAAACTCTCTAATTATAATGGTGGGTTCACACTTGTGTTCACACTTGACCATAACGTAACTTAAGAGAGACATATGGTGCATTGTGGGATACTAA